>JASKMD010000014.1:6828650-6937783 GCA_030144725.1 Haematococcus lacustris | reverse complement strand
TCCGCCTGGGAGTCGAACCCAGCATTTGACACCGGTCATTGGCATTACACTCCGTCACCACTATTACGCAATCGCGTCATCACTTTTCCGAGACGCTTCGCTAGCACTTCGACCGGCGTTCGTAACATAGAGCGGCCGGGAATGCACCAGCGCCAGCAGCAGCTCCAAATGCTAATAGTGGTATCCAGTCGTCACGACTGCCGTCGTCGCGTCCACATGCCAAAATCAAATCATGTTCCGACTGCTGCTGCGCGTTGCAGGTGCCAGCAACGACGGTGTGGCGAAGCGTGCTAGTGTGGCGCGCCTCGCATGAGGCAAAATCGCATGAATTCAAATGTCGATCTTTGGGCAGGCACTGAGCACCGCTGAGAGCGAGATAGTTTTTGCTGCGTCGGCCATCTCGTAGCTTTGAGTCTCCTCTGTTTAAAGCACTGTTTACATGTATTTTTGACTGGTTGGCTGCGGAGATACGGGCTTCCTATCACAGGGGGGTGGTTTTCAGGTAGTTGGGAACGCCTGACCTTCACACCATTCGAGTAGTCCCGCTAGTGTACCCTAGTGGTACCTAGTGGTGCAGCTCGAATGAAGGCCCTTGTGTGGGACGAGGGGGCTGGCAGGGATACAGATTGCAAATGTGAGACGGTCTGGGGCGCGAATCTCCGTGTAGCTCGTGACAAAGTTTTGACGCAGTCGGGTGTAACAGGCGTATGCGGCACCCAGCAGCCGCAAAACACTAGCTCAGATCGGCGCCCGCCCAAACCTGACCTGTGCCTTCCGCTCCTAAAAGACTCACGCACATCATAAAGCGAGGCTGGTAATCCTTATACGCACGCCGTAAGCCAACGGCACAAGTGCAGTACGCCTGCTTGCATGTCAGTGCATGGAGCATATAATTCGTGAATATGCGCACAAGTCAGCCAGCTGGCACCCCTTACCTCATTTACGTCGCGGCATGACTCTATCCTAATAAAAGCTACATCATGACAGCACTACATCAATACTTGGCATTATGTTCTCGGGATGGCTCGGGATGGCTTTTGCTTTCATTGTTACATGTGCCGTGGTGCCTCAACCTTCTCCCTCAACTTCAGCAGGCACATGTCACGCAAAACCATTACAGCAATACATGTATCGATGCTCAAACGCCTTGCAACACCACTACAGGAAACATGTATCGCTGATGCCAAGCACATGCATTGATGTAAGAAGGTGGCAACACCACACAACACAACAACACCTCAACAACACACCACCACCACCACAACACAATGACTCATGCCTCACGCACCACCTATGCTATGTGCACAACAAGCAAGGACTGGCTGCACCTCCTTGCTATAGCTAACACTCACTACGGGACTGCTAAGCACCTTGCCTTGCTGCCTATGCCCCGTGGCTGTAAGAGTACACGATTGCACGGTAGGATGCATGAACAAATGCTGTTTTTCTTTAACATGAAGTGCCACGTTGCCTGATGACGTTGTGTCTCACTGTATGATGTCGGTAGGTTTTAAGCGAGTTGTTGTAGTGTTTACGAAGAAGAGAAGAGAACTGAAGAACAATAGTCCTTTGTCCACGGAATACTGTAAGACGTCTCCCTAACGGTTTCGGTCGGTCTGCCTCGACCACCTACGGTTCTACGGTCTCCCACGGTTCTTAGTGAATTCGGGCGCTGTTGCTTTATAAGCAATAGTAAGTCAGCTTAGCGGTCCTTAGCTCCAGCGTCGAGCTCAGACCTAGCCGTAGTTAACACTACGAGACTTCTAGAAGCCGACCTTAGGCTGAAAGAAGTCCTTAGACCCATTAGCGCTTGCATTTACGAGTTTTTCCGGGCCCACGCATTACCACTGTTGCATCTGGTTTCCCCTTTCACGTTCATCGCAGTGCCATTGACCTTCGACGAGGCGTTAGACGTAGACCTTCCGTCTGGGGCTAGCACCCCGCGGAATTCAGCCTTATCTTACAGCCCGTCCAGCCCTTCGCTTAGCCCTTCGCCAAGCGGAGAATATCAGCCTATTGTTTCGGGTACACCCCCAAACGCGCACCCAGCAGCCCAGCTCGCACAGGCAGAACAGCCTGAGCAATTTCGCAGCCCAGCGTTTGCTTTAGTTTCCACGGGTAACCGTGAGGCGCAACAGGCGCTGCAAGGGTGTCAGCACTGCCAATCTTTCAAGGCGGCAGCGGACTACTACTCCGGGCTAGCAAGGGCACGAGGTGAGCAGCTCGCTCAGCAACGGGAGTACATAGAGCAGCTCCTAAGCATTGTGCGCAGCCTTGCTGTAGCACCTAGTGCTCCTGTAGGCGTATCTACACGCTACGTGGCACCACCGCCACCCCCACCGCCTCCACCTGCACCACAGCCTGCACCACAGGCACGCCCAGCCTACCAGGGACAAGCACCGCCACCTACCCCCACCTACTCCGCCCAACACAACAGGGACGGATACCAGCAGCGCCAGCGTCGTCGTCTCTAGCCACAGCCCATGGCACAGCCTGACAGCATGGAGACCATCATAGCTGCATTCAATGCACTTGGCGCCACGATGGACAAGATAGTGCGGCAGCAGGAGCAGCAGCACGCCGCTCAGGCAGAGCCACGGGTTGCACAGGGTTTAGTCAAGTTGACGGACGTGCAGCCGTTTGACGGCAAGGGCAGTGTTTCTACTTGGCTGTTCCATGTTGAGGAGGTGTTTAAGTTGACTCCAGGCCTGACTGATGAGCAGAAGATAGTGTCCACTGGTGTAAGGCTCACAGGTCTGGCTGCCTCCTGGTATGTCTCTGTCCGGTCAGCCCCTAGCGCGTCATTCACCTGGGACTTGTTCAAAGCAGCCCTTAAAGCAGCTTTTGTAACCCAGTCAGAAACAGCTAAGGCTCGAGACCAGCTTCATGTGGCCAGGCAGAAACCAAACCAGACAGCTCTCTCCTTCGCCACTCACCTGCGCAGCCTGTTTCTGCACATTCCTACCATCACAGAGGATGAACAACTAGACCGGTTCCGCCGCGGCCTGCACCCTCACCTCAAGGCCATGGTAGACATTCAGTCTCCCACTACATTTGATCAAGCAGTCAAGATAGCCGTAGCCCATGACACCGCCTGCCGTGATGCAGGGCTTTCCACAGCTGTTCCCATGCAGCTAGGCCTCATGAAACAAGTCAAGCAACAGCCTCACCGCGCTCAGCGCGAGACCCGCGACACATCATCTACCTCAGCTCCTCAGCAAACCCAGGCTGATAAACCACGACTCCAACGGCTCACACCAGAGGAGAAAGCCTGGTATGCTGCCCACAACAAGTGCACATTCTGCCGCGAGGATGGTCATCTGGTGCAAGACTGCAAGCACCCTAACAAACGCGGTCCAAAAAACTGGGCGGCTCGACCCCCCAACCAAGCAAAGACTTAGAGTCCAGCCAGCCAACAGCAAGCACTGGCGAGACCACCGCTATCTCCCCGCCACAGCCCCGGCTCCGTATCACTAAGCTCGCAGCCAACTCTAATCCTGGCAGCCATGCTGATTTGCTAGTCTTCACGGGGTCATACAAGGGCAATAGTGCACGGGTGTTGATTGACGGAGGCGCTACTGGCTCGTTTATTGACTCGGCCTTTTGCACAAAGTATGGCATTCAGACTGCCCAGAAAGTGAGCCCCGACTACATCAGCCTAGCCGACGGCCATCAACAGCAGAGCAGCGCCATGATTCCCAATGCGCGTTTCCGGCTGGGTACCTACAAGGGCGAGCAAACACTGCATGTTACACACCTTCACGACTTCGACATCATCCTGGGTAAGCCCTGGCTTGCGGAAATCAATCCCCGCATCGACTGGAAAGCCAACATCATGCGATTCCGTCATGCAGGACGCCAGCACACGCTCCGGCCCCCTGTGAAGCAGCCAGGCACTACAAACACCAGCGGCAGCCCTTTGCTCATAAGCTCTGCACAGCTCCGCACGGCAATCAGCAATAAGTGTCCAACCTTCCTAGTCTCCATCACCCCGGCTGACAGCAATGCCGAGACCTGTCATCAGGTTCTGGATTGTTCTCCCATTGTGCAGGAGTATGCTGATGTGTTCCCATCAGACCTTCCGCATGGACTGCCACCAGAGCGCTCCGTGGACCACCGTATTGAGCTCCAACAAGCCAAGCCACCCCCGGCGCGGCCCATCTACAATGTGTCCAGCGGTGAGCTAGCAGAGTTGAAACAGCAAATAGGGGAGCTCTTGGACAAAGGCTTCATTCGCCCCAGCACCTCTCCCTATGCCTCCGGTGTGTTGCTAGTGCGCAAAAAGGATGGCTCATTCCGCATGTGCATCGATTACCGCCCTCTCAATCGTCTGACCATCAAGAACAAGTACCCTCTTCCACGCCTAGACACACTACTAGATCGGCTCCATGGTGCCAAGGTGTTCAGCAAGCTAGACCTGCGCCAAGGTTACCATCAGATCCGGGTTGCCCCCGAGGACATCCACAAAACAGCTTTCCGCACACGCTACGGTCATTTTGAATTCACGGTGCTGCCCTTCGGGCTGTGCAATGCACCAGCCACGTTCCAGCGTCTCATGAATGACGTGCTGCACGATCTCTTAGATGACTGCGTCCTTGTCTACCTAGATGACATTCTGATCTTCTCCCGCACCCCGCAAGAGCACATAGCCCACCTTCGGCGCGTGCTCGACCTACTCCGCAAACATAAGCTCTATGCCAAGCTCTCCAAGTGTGAGTTCGGCATGGACCAGACATCCTTCCTTGGTCACATTGTCTCTGCCTCGGGCATTGCATGCGATCCAGCCAAGGTAGCTGCGGTTCAATCCTGGCCCATCCCCACAACTGTGCATGACGTGCGCAGCTTTCTGGGCCTTGCTAACTACTACCGCCGCTTTGTGAAAGGACTTCTCTACCATTGCAGCACCTCTCACCGCTCTGACCAGAGCAGACGGGCATGACAAGCAGGGTGTCGTGGCATGGGGTCAGGCCCAGCAGTCAGCCTTTGACGCTCTGAAGCAGGCACTCGTCTCTGCACCTATTCTCATTGCTCCAGATCCTTCGCAACCGTATACGCTACGATGTGATGCATCTTCCATCGGCATTGGTGCCGTGCTCTCTCAGGGTACCGGTTCAGCCGAGCGGGTCGTGGCCTACCACTCCCGTAAACTACTGCCAGCAGAACGGAACTATCCCACCCATGAGCAGGAGCTCCTGTCTCTGGTGGAGGCCCTCAAGGTATGGCGTCACTACCTCCTTGGTGCGTCATTTAACCTACTCACGGACAATTGGGCTACAAAGCACATTCAAACACAGCCTCGCCTCGATTGCCGTCGCCAAGCGCGGTGGATGGAGGTCCTTCAAGAGTACGACTGCATCATAGATCATATCCCGGGCAAACAGAACATAGTGGCAGACGCCCTGTCACGTCGGTCAGATTATCAACTACTGTCGGTTGGGCGACGGACACAGCGCAACCCCGCCCAGGTCACTGAGACAACCATCTCTGTCGACCAATCACGGCTACGGAACATACGCGATGCTGCGGCTACCGATCCCCAGTATCAGCGCCATCTCACTGCCGCCCTCAAGGGACGCGCACGGCAGTTTACGGTTCAGGACAATCTGCTGTATCACACAGGCCGAGGGACCCCTTTACTGTACATTCCAGCGGGCCCTTTGCGCACGGACCTGTTGTGTGAGGCACATGATGTCCCCACGGCTGGCCATCTTGGTCGGGACAAAACCTACCTCCGGCTGTCCCGCCTTGTCTACTGGCCACGCATGGCAGCTGCAGTGCATGACTACATTCGCACTTGCACCCACTGCCAGCGGAACAAGTCTAGCACCACAAAACCCTTTGGCCTTTTGCAGCCTTTGCCCGTGCCCCAGCACCGATGGGAGCAGGTCAGCATGGACTTGATCACCCAGCTACCTGTCACCTCGGCTGGCCACGACGCCATTGTCGTCTTTGTGGACAAGCTGACTAAAATGATCCATACTGTCCCCACAACCACCACAGTGTCAGCCCCTGAGCTGGCCCAACTCTTCTTCGACTCTGTCTTCAAGTACCACGGCCTCCCCAAGGTCATCATCTCTGATCGGGACCCCAGGTTCACTTCCAACTTCTGGCAACAGCTCTTTGCCAAGACCGGGACCCACTTAAATATCTCCACAGCCAACCATCCCCAGACTGACGGCCAGACTGAGCGCGCTAACCGCACCATTGAAGACATGTTGCGCAACTACGTCTCGCCGCACCACACAGACTGGGACAACCACCTCACCGCCGTTGAGTTTGCCTACAACGCATCTGTCCAAGCCAGTACTGGCTATTCCCCTTTCATGCTCAACTCCGGCCAGGAACCTCACACTCCTTTGTCTCTAGCAGTGTCATCAGCTGCTCCAGCACGGGTCACACCAGATACCAGCGAGAGTGCCCCAGCCTTCCTACAGCGCATGGCTACCAACATCGCCGCCGCTACACAACACCTCATCAAAGCTCAAGAGCGGCAGGTCAAGTATGCTAATGCCCACCGTCAGGATCACAAATTCTCCACTGGTGACATGGTTTACCTTTGTGACAGCTTCTTTACCCACATCAGACCAGCCACGCAAGCTGCCGGCGCCGCCCGCAAGTTTACCCCCAGGCAGCACGGCCCCTTCAAGGTCCTAGAGGTCGTCACCCCTGTCGCCCTGCGGCTTCAACTACCTGCTGAGTGGAAATCAGTCCACCCGGTTGTACACGTGTCGCACGTCAAGTTGCACCACGACGGCAGTGCGCGGTTCCCCACTCGCAACCCCGCCCCTCCGCCCGAGCCAGACATCATCGACGGTGAAGAGCATTACCACGTAGAAGCCTTCCGCAACCACCGCTTCCAGCGCGGTAAACTCCAGCTGCAAGTGAAGTGGCTTGGCCACCCTGAACACGAGAACAGTTGGGTGCCTCTGGCACAACTACAAGAAGACTTGACCCAGAACGTCCTCAAGAAGTTGTTACGAGCATATGCTTTCCGCACCAAGCAACCCAAGGGATGGATGCAGCCGGCGTAAGTTAGGGTTAGATAGGATTGTTTGAACACATGCATGCCTGTCTGTTGTGCACATTGTTGTTTGCATGGCACACACAAAGCACTTTCAACTGCACGCTTCGGGACGAAGCTCTTTCCAAGTGGGGGAGAGTGTAAGAGTACACGATTGCACGGTAGGATGCATGAACAAATGCTGTTTTTCTTTTACATGAAGTGCCACGTTGCCTGATGACGTTGTGTCTCACTGAATGATGTCGGTAGGTTTTAAGCGAGTTGTTGTAGTGTTTACGAAGAAGAGAAGAGAACTGAAGAACAATAGTCCTTTGTCCACGGAATACTGTAAGACGTCTCCCTAACGGTTTCGGTCGGTCTGCCTCGACCACCTACGGTTCTACGGTCTCCCACGGTTCTTAGTGAATTCGGGCGCTGTTGCTTTATAAGCAATAGTAAGTCAGCTTAGCGGTCCTTAGCTCCAGCGTCGAGCTGAGACCTAGCCGTAGTTAACACTACGAGACTTCTAGAAGCCGACCTTAGGCTGAAAGAAGTCCTTAGACCCATTAGCGCTTGCATTTACGAGTTTTTCCGGGCCCACGCATTACCACTGTTGCAGTGGCACCAAATCAGGCTGGGCTGGGCTGGGCTGGGCACTGGTATCTTTTGGATGGCATCCTGCAGCAAAATACACATAACCATGTCTGGCCCACATAAGATACATTACCTATCAAAAACAATGCATGAAAATCAGGTTGGGGACTGCTGTGTGCTTCCCGCAACTGTTCATGCCTGTCATGCGTTGCGGAAGTATGCGAGTGAGCATCAAACTGACCTAGACAAGGTGAGGTATAATACAACCTTACTCACCTCTTGCTCACTGTTTTCAAGGTCTGATTGCCTAGCTGCACTGCTGCTTGGGAGACCCTTAGGCTGATGTGGGATTGGTGCTGATCCTCAAAACAGCCAAGCACCTGTGCA
Source organism: Haematococcus lacustris (assembly GCA_030144725.1). Classification (NCBI taxonomy): domain Eukaryota; kingdom Viridiplantae; phylum Chlorophyta; class Chlorophyceae; order Chlamydomonadales; family Haematococcaceae; genus Haematococcus; species Haematococcus lacustris. Next base: position 6,929,802 of record JASKMD010000014.1, on the reverse strand, counting down.
GGTCAGCACATTTGGTTGCATGTGTTAGCATCGTATGCAACACGCGTTAAGAAACAGCACCCCGTGCTTACCTGGGAAGTAATCGCGCGTTGCGAGTCCGACGGTAGCAAAGGCTGCTCCGCACGGACATGCCTCCGGCCACCAATCCACCTCTCCTATTGCGACACGCATACAAACAGATGGAGAATGACATTGCGAAGCTAATCAAGTCGTCGAGACAATGCAGTACAATCGACAAAAGAGGGCCTAACCTGCTAGCGACACCGTTGTGAGATGTAGAGCCCAACGGTGGAAGAATTACATGCAGCGGATCAAAGACGGTGCCAAAAAGTGAATTGCGGGGCCAATGGCCGGGGCCAATGGCAAGGCCCAGGGCAAGGCTTCCAGAGCCAAGCCAGCACCACAGCCAGGTAGGTGGGTAGACAGGGACTGCAACGCAGCGCCCAACATGCAGCGCATTGGGGAGAGCAGGTGGCGCCCAATGGAGCTGTGCTACTGGCCAGACCAGGGAGCTCTGCCAGCCAAGGGCAAGGAGTACCCTGGCCTGAGCTGCAAGCGGGTGAAAGACAAGCCACCCAAGGCCCAGCAGCAGGAGCAGCAGCCTGTTGTGGCACAGTAATGTGTGCCCCCCCATTTGAGCTGTTATCAGCATACAATTATTGCATGTTGTGTCATGCCAACTCTAGACTATAGCCCTCAGGGGTCAGGCAATTGTATAGATGGTAGGCACTCATGCACCATGTCCATGTGCATTGGGTATACTCCACTTAGCACCTTCACACCATTCGAGTAGTCCCGCTAATGTAACCTAGTGGTACCTAGTGGTGCAGCTCAAATGGAGGCCCTTGTGTGGCACGAGGGGGCTGGCAGGGATACAGGTTGTATAACACCTAAACCCACAATTAGATAACAAAAAAACCACGCCATGCACTAATCACATCCCGCAGGCAATCTTTCGCGCACAGCACTAACCTGTGCGAGATACATTGTCATTTAGCAAGTTAAAACAGACGTCCCGACGTTTTGTAAAAAAAGGGTTCCTAGCTTGGGGACTGAGCTGCCGGCGCAGCACATTTGCAATGCATCGTCCCAGCATCATCCCTCAGTAGTCTCTGGGTTGCGACCGCAATCCAGCTGGGCAGATGCGGCACCGCGCCTCTCACATACTGCAACCTAGCTACAACACCGCGACTCGCGTAGGGCTCTCACCTCGCGGAGCTGGAAAATCATACCTGAGTCTCTATGCTCGGCCCTTGGCTTCGAGGCTGCAATGGCAGGCTACGCACGACGACAAGCAGGCTACAAGCACAAGCCAGCAGTTCGTTGCCTTCCTACCTTCTCATGATTCTGGATCATCATCACAGGCTCTAACTAATGCTCAAAAGCACACTTTCGGCAACCCTCTTCCCAGCCCGCACCACCATCAACCAACAGCACCCGTGCCAGCCCTGTTACCGACACATCAATCACAACGATCCCTGAGCCCTGCAGCCTCAGCCACCCATGAGGTGCTGAGTGTGGCGGCTGCCCCAACAGGCAGCCCAGCTCAGGCAGGAGAAGATTTTGCTGGCAATGCAGCGGCCCATGCTACACCTCAGGCAGAGCATCCCTCTACTCCTAGGCGCTCAGCAAGCTCCAGCCCCCCTAGAAGCAGTGCCAGCAGCAGCAGCAGTGATGGTGATGGCAGCGGTGCTGCACAGGCTGTGTCCCTCACGGATGGGTCTGGGGTGCCAGCTGGAGCCAGCCCAGGCAGTCAGAGTGTCGCCGCTGCCCTAGCTCGGGCGCAGCAGGCTCTCCAGCAGGTGAGCATGCACCTGCATGGCTCCACTGCGTGGTCTTGAACTAGTGGTAGTGCTGGCTGTGCTGGCAGTGCGGGTGAGGGGGTTGGCTAAGAGCTGCTGGCATGAAGGTGCTGGTGCTGGTGGTGACGTTGCTGCAGCCACAACTGCTTTGGCCATTAGGGTACTACCAGCAGCATCCTGAGCACTGTACATGCCACAAGCCCCAGCCAGCCAGCCAGCCAAGAAGCCCTCAGCCACCACTCTATGCCACTGGGGCAACTGGAAATGGTGGCAGTCTGACACTACTGCAACCACCGGCTCACAGCTAAAAGGTGCAAGGTGCAAGCACAGGCCGTGCAGGTCACCCTGCTCACAGTCGGAGGCTCTACAGGGGCAGTGCTGCGGCCGTGGTGCAGAAACACAAGTACTGGTCCAGTGCGGCCTGGAGGGCCAGGTGCAAGCATTGCTGCAGTGCTCAATTTCAGTCCAGCTCAGCCCCAATCCCAAGTCCACGCCCTTGGTCCGTGCCTGGGATGCTGTAAGGGTGCTACTGGATGAGGCGGCTGGCAAGCCCTCCAAATGCATGTATAGGAATGTGTTATGTATATATATATATATATATACTGTTTGTATGGTTACAATTAGTATTTAAATGTATGTGTATATATATAAGTGTATATAAGTCCCCAGGTCACAGTCAGGGCTACTAGAGAGCGCTGGCAAGCCCTTCAGATGCATTAGCCAACAGGGCGTGGCGTGCTGTGCTGTGCTGCGCCATGCAGGTGGAGTCCTCCTTGGACGGCATTGAGAAGCTGCCCAGCAGCCGGCCCCCCACCCGCCTGCACCAGGGCCTGCTCCTGGCCCGCTCCGTCGCCCTGCTGCTGGCGGCCTGTGCTGCCATAGTCGCCTCTCACGCCTTCGGCCTGCTGCTGCAGTGGGGCGGGGCGCTTGCAGGTGAGGGCCTAGGGGGTCATCCGGGAGTGTCCTCAGTGGGGCTGGCACATGGCAGGGGTGAGGCAGAGGGCCTGTCTGGCTGCTGCTTGGTGGAGTCTGTGTGGGTGACATGCACCTCACACTTACACCGGTGATCTGATCTTCATTGCCAGTTTGGTGGTCATGAGCTGTGCAGCAGATGAGCAGATGCGCAACTGGCTGTGCAGGGGTGAGAAGCACAGGGCAGGGGCAGGGACAGGGGAAGGGTGTTGGCCAGTATGTGTGACCAAGAAGGAATTGGGAGGAGGGAGGTGTGAGGAGGGGGTGGAAGGAGGGGTTGGGAGGAAGGGGTTGGGAGGAGGGGGTGGGAGGGAAGGGGTGGGAGGTGGTGGGTGGGAGGGAAGGGGTGGGAGGTGGTGGTGGTGCTGCCTGGACAGCTTCGTATCATATGTTCCTGACCCAGGTGGTGCCGCCATCGCCCTGTGGGGCCTGCGGCGCAACAGCCTGGCGGTGTCGGGCGCGGGTGGCGGCTTTTGTTGTGGGCGCCGGCACCCTGGGCTGCAGCCTGCGCTTTGGCGCCACCCTGCTGGCCTTCTACCTCAGCAGCAGCCAGCTGACGCAGTTCAAGGAGGAGCTGAAGGTCGGGCTGGACGATGCGGGGAAGCTGGGCGGGCAGCGGGACTGGAAGCAGGTGGGTATGGGGGCCGAGAGTGGCTGGGGGCTGGGGGACCAGACCAGGTTGAGTAGGAAGCAAGGGGGGGGCCGGGGGCACATGACAGGTGGAGGTGAGACAGAACAAGACACGTGCGCATGGCGCTAGAGGGGCTGGGGGTGCAGAGCGACCAGAGGGGCTGGGGCGCAGGAAAAGAAGGGGGGGTGGAGGCACAGGGCACAATACAGGTTCAGCCTCACAGCCATTCCATCGGAGGTGGCCCTGTCAGGGACGAGCTGGGGCAGGCAAGTGGGGTGGAGATGAGCTGGGGGCTAGAGCAGGCTGCGGGCTAGAGGGGAAGCAAGGGAGGGGCAGGGGGCATATGGCAGGTGGGGATGAGTGAAAGCAAGGGAGCTGGCGGAGGCAAGGTGGGAGAGAGGTAGGCACCTGCACAGCCTCTGTCTCTCCCACCCCCTTGCTCCTGCCACCACTTCTAGTGCCCCTCCTCCTCCTTTCCTCCAACCCCTCCCCCTCCTCTTCACAGCTGCTACCGCCAGGCCTGCCCCCTCCGCCGCACTCCCGCCACCTGCTCGCCTTGCATCCATCTCCTTAGCCAGCCAGCCATAGCCAGGTCTGCTGCCGCCTGCCGCCCCCTCAGGTGCTGTGCAACGGGCTGGTGCCCACCTGCCTGGCTGTGGCGTACGGCGTGCTAGCGGGCTGTGTGGACGTGCCGCTGGGCGGGCTGGCGCACCTTGAGCCCTGGCGCTGTCAGCTGGCCACGCTGCTGGGGGGCGCCTTCCTGGGCTACTACGCCTGCTGCTGCGGCGACACCTGGGCCTCTGAGCTGGGCCCGCTGTCCTCAGGTGACTGCTGGGGCAGGGCAGGGGGGCAGGGGGCAGGGGCAGGGCAGGGGGGCAGGGGGGCAGGGGGCAGGGGCAGGGCAGGGGGGCAGGGGGGCAGGGGGCAGGGGGGCAGGGGGCAGGGGGGCAGGGGGGCAGGGGGGCAGGGAAGCAGGGAAGCAGGGGGGCAGGGGTGGGGGGGATGGGGCAGGGCAAGAGAGGAAAGCTGGGAGGAGGGTGGGGTGCGGGGGCAGGGCAGGGGGCCAGGTGGCAGGGAGGCAGGAATTGGTTGGCGGGGCCCAGCTGTTTGGTGCCCAGCTGTGACCCCTGAGCCGGCCTGTGAGGGTGCAGCCACACCACCCCTGCCCACCAGACGCACCTGCCCTGCCCCGCACCGCACATCACCCCAGCAAGCACAAGTGTCACCTCCTCCGCCACCACCCCTGCCCCTCTGCCCTGGCACCTTGTCAACATGTTTGACAGCCCCCCCCACCCACCCACCCCCTCACTGCTCTCCCCGCACCTGCCCCGCCCCGCCCCGCAGACACGCCCCGCCTCATCACCAGCCTGCGCCCGGTGCGTCGCGGCACCAACGGCGGCGTGACGCTGCTGGGTCTGTCAGCATCCCTCATGGGCGGCATGTGGGTGGGGGCGGTCTTCTACGCCGCCGCGCTGGTGTCCCCCACCTTGTGGATCTTCGAGGGGCAGCATGCGGCGGCGGCGGCGCAGTGGCGCCTCATCCCCCTGGGCCTCATGGCGGGCCTGGTGGGCAGCGTGGTGGACAGCCTGCTGGGGGCGACCCTGCAGGTGGGTGGGGTGCGGGGAGAAGAGGAGGATAGGAGGAGGGGGTGTAAGGAGCAGTGTAGGCAGGAAGTGGCAGTGTAGGCGTTGTGGAAGTGGAGGAGGGGAGAGGAGGGGCAGGAAGGATCAGGGTTGGAAAGAGGTGAAGGTGGTGGTGGGCGGAGCAGAGGAGTTGGTCAGGGGAGTTGGCGAAGAAGGAGGAGGGGGAGGGGGAGGGGGAGGGGGAGGGGGAGGGGGAGGGGGAGGGGGAGGGGGAGGGGGAGGGGGAGGGGGAGGGGGAGGGGGAGGGGGAGGGGGGAGGGGGAGGGGGAGAAGGGGGAGAAGGGGGAGGAGGGGGTGCAGTGGAGTCCAAGGCGCGCCAGGTTAGCCACCCCTGCCTGTACTGCTCCCTGCCTGCCCCCTACCTGCTTGTCCCTCGTGCAGTACTCCGGGTTCAACCGCGCTACCGGGCGTGTGACCTCACAGCCCGGCCCCCTGGTGACCCACATCGCTGGCAGGCCCTGGCTGGACAACAACGCCGTCAACATGCTCAGCGCCTCCCTCACCGCAGCCCTCACGGCCCTGGCCACGCTCAAGACCTTTGGCGGCTGAGCGCCAGCCAGGGGTCAGGGGTGGCTGCCTTGGAGGCCCAGGCTTGAGACCAGGGCAAACAGGCTAGGACTGGTCAGGGCAGGGCACCACATGGGGGGCGCACACTGCCCTTTGGTCCTCATGATGCAGGCCATCAAGGCTGCCATCACAGTCGAGCCATGGCATGTGGCCATCATGACCTACACAGGCTCATGACCTACACAGGCTCATGGCTGTGGCACCCACCGTGGATGCTCACACGACCCTTGCTAACCTCACCCTTAGGCTAGGAGAAGTGGAGGTGGGGAGTGCAGCAGTACTTGCTGTGCTCCACCACCTGGGTGAGCGCTGGCCCTGCAGCACCTTGGCAGTGGCAGGCCGGCTGCGGGCTGACTGGTCAATGACAGCAGCCCAGCTGGGGTCGGCTGCCTGGGGCCTTGCTTGGCTACCTGCCTGCCAGGCTTGTGGAGCCGGGCGAGGGGAGGGGCACAAGCCGAGAGGCGGAGAGGCCTGTGGCTGGTGCAGGATGGTGACAGGCAGAATGGGTGCAGGCTGGCGGTAGAGGGGCCGGAGGGAAGAGGTTGCTGCTGCTGCTGCTGCAGGGGTCTGCAGGAGGCTGGTCACCTGCCTGTTGGTGTTAGGTGTGTATAACCTGTAGCAAAAGGAGACTGGTAGCGGAGCACAGGGGTTGTGGGTCTGCCCAGGCCTGCCCAGGCTGCATGGCTGCACTCCACCCTGCCAGCAGCCAGGTGGGAGGTGCTGGGGTGGGGTGGGAACAGGGGTGTTTTGATGGGCGAGGGTGAAGGGGCAGCATGTCACAAGGTGTTGAGCCGGGGCAGGGTTGGGGGCCGGGAAGTGGTAACAGGGAGAGAGTTGGCATTGCGTGGTGGGAGGTGAGCCAGGGGGGAAGTGCAGGGGCGTGGGGTGGGGTGGGGTGGGGTGGGGTGGGGTGGGGTGGGGTGGCTGCTGGAAGCTGGGGGGCTGGGTGAGACCTGGGTAGGGCCTGGCAGGGTTTCTGCTGTAATCTGGTGTCCGTGGACATGGCGGTGTTGAGGCGTGAGGCAGTCTGCGTGCTGCCATGCGACATCAGTGCGAGTTGCAGATCTCTGGACTGACAGCCATGCAGTTGAGACGAGGGGAGGGGTTGCTGAGCACTCGGCACACCACCTGGCTGTACAGCTCATGGAAAGGGTTTGACAGCAAGCTGGGTATTCACTGTGAAGGAGGGGAAGCCTGCATGGCAGAGGCTTTGACGAAGGTAGTGTGAGTGGTGTGACACATGGAGTGGTAGAGTGTGCTGAAACTGCATCAAATGGCGGCGGCACCATGCATCACAGTGTGATGGTGCAGCCAGGGTGGCTGTGGGATTCTTTGGCCAGGCTTGTGTGGCCGCTTCAAAACACCCTACTTCGTAGCCAGCAGGGGCGTGCATGTAGTTGGCTGGGTTGCTCTATTGACTGTGGCCGACGAGACCTTGAGGTGCTGGTGTTGGGAGATCTGGTTGTTTGATAGTGCTCCTCTGGTCAAAAGGTCTTGAGATCAGAGATGGTTGTACACATGGATGCAGTGAATAGTGTAGGGTAAGGTTGACACCAGTTATGCAATGGCTTGTAAACCGAGGTTTCAAAGACGGCGACCTGATAGATTCTCCACTTCCGCCCGAGATCGTACGCAATGCACCCCTCCCATGTCCATGCAGACCAACTGCCGCCCTTCCCAGCCTCGCTATACCACCAGTTTTAACCCTATCCTGTTTGAGCTCTGCGCTGCCACCCTCCGCGACTCCACTGCTGCCCTCCCGCCCCAGCCCACCCCCTTACCCCTTCCCTACCCCCACCTTGGGTAACCCCCGCGGCTGGCCCACACCCATGGCCCAAGAGATTAAAACTGACTCACTGCACGGATGAGGCCGCCGATTGGTACGATGAGCTGCTGATGGCCTGACTAGTGTGCAGCCAGCCCCAGCGGTATGCCGGGAGTCTGGCCCCTAACCCGCGACGTGTTCTGGAGCCTCGCAGACACTCTTAGCGACTGCTATAGGCAGCCTGGACCCAGCGCGGCGTATGGCAGAATGGCGCATCCTGACTCGTCCCAGCACGCATCGAGACCCATTTCGAAGCTGGGAGCGTGACCGTGACGGCGGATTGCCAGGTGCAAGTTGCAGAATTGCAGGTTGCACAAGATGCTTACCGCATTCATGCCTGTGGCTCCCGAGCAACCACGAGCAGCATCTAAACAGTCAAATATATGCAGAAATCACGCTGAAATTTATGTGTGCCATTGTGCAGACTGGTGAAGGCCATGGGTAACAAGAAAAGGGGAGTGAAGGCTAAATGTGCCAATGTGCAGAAAGCAAGGGAGATTATGGCACAGCGCAGGGCTGTTGAGGCTGAGGCCAAGGCCAAGGCTGTTGCCGCTGAGGCTGAGGCTGAGGCACAGGCTGATGCTGGTGTTGATGAGGCTGAGGCGCAGTTGCACCAGCTGCAGGCAGACCTGCAGCACAGGGAGCAGCAGCTTGCTGACATCCAGCGCTTGCAGCATCTACAACAACAGCTTCAGGACCTCAAGCGGGGTGAGCTTCAACGCAAGGAGCAGCAGCTGGCTGGCTTGGTGGCGCAACAGCAGGCAGCTATGCTACAGTGGGAGCAGCAAGCGGACCTTAGCCGGAGGGAGCAGGAGTTGACTGAGCGGCAGCACCTGCTGCAGCAGCAGCAGTCAGACTTGCAATCCAAGGAGCAGCAGCTAACTGAGCATCGCCTGCTGACTGAGCGGCAAGCTCACTTCCAGTCGTTGCAACAACACCTTTACAGGCTGCAGCAACAGCTCGAGGCCCAAAAGGTGGCTGAAGTGTTGATCCAGATGAGCAGATGTTAGAACTGAAATGGTGGCGAAAGTGTGTGGGGCTGCTGTTCTGATGGATTGGGCTAACAAGCATAACGCTGTGCTGTGCCATGCACAAGACACCAGTGCAAGCCACAGGCAACGTGACCACATCATGCTTCGGCGCTACCTGGTGCTGGACGACGCAAGGCAAGCAGCTGTTTGCAGCATGATCGAGGCTGATGTGGAGCGCATGCATGATGATGTGGAGGGGTGCAGGGCAATGCACCGCATGGTCTCCACTCTTGACAAGGAGCAGCCTCAATGGGCCATGGCTGCTTGTGCATGCAGTCTTGCCGTGCATGAAGTCTGACAACACCACCCCACTTGTGCCCATGCCCATGTTTCAAGACACTGTGAAGGAGGTGAGGGAAGACAGAGAGTGTTATGGATTGTTGATGCGTTTCCACCCCGATTTGATGCATGATGAGGTGGGCTGGGGCAAACTGACCAACACACATTGTGCACGATACTACAAGCACAAGGGGTTGAGGAGGCCTGTGCGACGTAGGGCACTGCGTTGTTTGGTGCTGAGAGAGCCACGCAAGGAGCAGCAGGCACGGTGTGAGCTGTGAGGAGCTGGAGTTTGAGTATGAGGCGGACGGTTGATGTGGCTGGGTGTGAGGTGCACGGGAGTTCAATCCGGAGAAGCAACGGCCCACACTGATCGGCAGCGTACTAGCGGCAACAGCAACAGTGGCAGCAGCGGCAGCGGCAGCAGCAGGCCCAGGCAGTGGCAGGGAAGGGTATCATGCCCAATCTCGGCCCAACGCTGAGATCGTTGTTCTTAAGGCTACTGCTAGAGGGCCTGATGCCCACTTCAACTCAGCCATTCCGGTGTGTGCTCTTGTAGCCAGAGCTCCCCTAGTAGCTCCAACCAACACACACCCTTTGTGAGGGGTTGAATGTTTTGTTTTGTTTGGATTGTCTTGCCATAGCTGGATACCGCTGCAACTTGCGCCGCCACTTGCGTAACAGTGCCTTGTTGGCTACCTCCACACACTCCTGGCCTGGCTGACTTGGCTTTGGCATGGCTGGGCGGCCTTCCCATCTGCGCAGATCAGTGGGTCGTGGGCCTGGGCCAGCTGCACAGTGGCGAATGTTTACATGCACATGGGTGTGGGAGATGCATGAAGTCAAGTCATGTGCCATGTCATGTGAATCATGCTCATGTCATGCACAATTGTAGGGTTGGGCCAATGCTTACCTCATGATGTTGTTATTGCTTTTTGAGCCTTTTTGAACCAAACATGTTTCATCTTGACCCTACCCAATCACCTTGACTCCACCACCTCCCAACACTACCAACCCCCCACCTTGACCCTATCCTCACCCCCTCATCTGAAGAACTCTTGCGGCGTGTCAGTCAGGCGTCCCCAACATGGGGTTGGTAATCTTCATGCAAGTACTCGCTACAAAGTGCACCGACTTCGGTAGCGTTTGTTGCATTGGCACCTGCGAATTACTCCGCATCTACTGGCAAGCGGCGCGTTAATCCTTGCATCAGAGTCCATGCCGGCGCAAGCGATCGCGGACACACCTCAGCTGCTCATTACCGATTGTTCTAGTGGTGAGTAGTGGCACCAATGAGGGAACTCCGCCTGGCATCCAGCCGGAAGTACAATCACATTTCAGCCCGCCTTGCTCGCTCCGCGAGCCTCTTGTTGGTGCAGGCGGTGTTGGAGGGCTATCGCTGGGCATGTTATGTATCGACATTGCTGCAAACGCGGGAAATGTGCGTATCTCTCTCGCCAGTCCCACAAGAAAAGGGACCCTCATCCACAAAACGGCATGTTGTGAGCTGACTACTGTGACTTTCCAGACTTTCGATACATAACTCTGTTCCTTACTCAACGCACAACTGCTGGAGAAGAAAGCATGGCAATCAGTTGATCAGGCCTGCTTGAAATGACATTGGCGTGACCCGACTTTGCCTTGCAGGAATGATTAGCCCATCCGACACTGCCCCTTGCAGCCCCCCCCCCTCCCCAGCCCAGCATCGCCTTCTTACCTCCTCTCACCCACTCTCAACCCCAGCCCGGCCCTCCAACCCCCCCTCCCACCCCCTCTCATCCCCTCCCAGCCCCGTCACTGCCATCCCACCCCCACTACCCCCTCCCAACCTCAGCCCCGCACTCCACCCCCCCCTCCCACCCCCTCCCAGCCCCCTCACTGCCCTCCCACCCCCGCCACCCCCTCCCAACCTCAGCCCCGCACTCCACCCCCCCTCCCACCCCCTCCCAGCCCCCCCCTTGCCCTCCCACCCCCGCTACCCCCTCCCAACCCCAACCCCCCCCCTCCCACCCCCCTCCCACCCCCTCCCACCCCCCTCCCACCCCCTCCCAGCCCCCCCCCTGCCCTCCCACCCCTGCTAACCCCTTCCAATCCCAGCCCCCTCCTCCACCCACCTCCCCCTCCCTCCTTGTCCCGGCCCTAGCAACTCCAGCCCACCCCAATGGGGCGCAGCCTGCAGCGTGCTCACCTTCAAGCCCTGAATAGTTCACCAAGAGCTGGTTATCTGCACTGCCCTAACGGCCTAAAAGCTACAGCAAGGGCTGGGCTGGGCTGGGCTGGGCTGGGCTGGGCTGGGCTGGGCTGGGCTGGGCTGGGCTGGGCTGGGCTGGGCTGGGCTGGGCTGGGCTGGGCTGGGCTGGGCTGGGCTGGGCTGGGCTGGGCTGGGCTGGGCTGGGCTGGGCTGGGCTGGGCTGGGCTGGGCTGGGCTGGGCTGGGCTGGGCTGGGCTGGGCTGGGCTGGGCTGGGCTGGGCTGGGCTGGGCTGGGCTGGGCTGGGCTGGGCTGGGCTGGGCTGGGCTGGGCTGGGCTGGGCTGGGCTGGGCTGGGCTGGGCTGGGCTGGGCTGGGCTGGGCTGGGCTGGGCTGGGCTGGGCTGGGCTGGGCTGGGCTGGGCTGGGCTGGGCTGGGCTGGGCTGGGCTGGGCTGGGCTGGGCTGGGCTGGGCTGGGCTGGGCTGGGCTGGGCTGGGCTGGGCTGGGCTGGGCTGGGCTGGGCTGGGCTGGGCTGGGCTGGGCTGGGCTGGGCTGGGCTGGGCTGGGCTGGGCTGGGCTGGGCTGGGCTGGGCTGGGCTGGGCTGGGCTGGGCTGGGCTGGGCTGGGCTGGGCTGGGCTGGGCTGGGCTGGGCTGGGCTGGGCTGGGCTGGGCTGGGCTGGGCTGGGCTGGGCTGGGCTGGGCTGGGCTGGGCTGGGCTGGGCTGGGCTGGGCTGGGCTGGGCTGGGCTGGGCTGGGCTGGGCTGGGCTGGGCTGGGCTGGGCTGGGCTGGGCTGGGCTGGGCTGGGCTGGGCTGGGCTGGGCTGGGCTGGGCTGGGCTGGGCTGGGCTGGGCTGGGCTGGGCTGGGCTGGGCTGGGCTGGGCTGGGCTGGGCTGGGCTGGGCTGGGCTGGGCTGGGCTGGGCTGGGCTGGGCTGGGCTGGGCTGGGCTGGGCTGGGCTGGGCTGGGCTGGGCACCAGCAGGAGGTCATGAAAGGGTGGTTGAAGCCCAAGCTGAAGGGTTTTGTCTTGGCTCATGTTCGCAACACAGTAGCCGCCCTGCATGGGGATGAGCTGGGGGCAGCAGCAGGTGCTGGTGTGGGTGCCGCCCCTGACCCTCCCCCCCCTCCTGCTGCACCCCCCTGGCAGCAGCAGGCAGCTGGTGTGGGTGCCGCCCCTGACCTGCCCCCCCCTCCTGCTGCACCCCCCTGGCAGCAGCAGGCAGCTGGTGTGGGTGCCGCCCCTGACCTGCCCCCCCCTCCTGCTGCACCCCCCTGGCAGCAGCAGGCAGCTGGTGTGGGTGCCGCCCCTGACCTGCCCCCCCCCTCCTGCTGCACCCCCCTGGCAGCAGCTGGCAGCAAGTGCTAGTGCAGCCCTAGGGTTGCTCACCCCTCCACTTGTTGCTGCACCTGAGGAGCAGCAGGGGAGATGAGCACGAGCTCGACACGCAAGCGCAAGGCGGGCATGAGGGATCGGACCCAACCTACCCAGCAAGGTAACAAAGCAATGGCCTACACACCTTGTACTGCTCAGTTGCATCTGTTTGGCATGCCGTGATAACCGTTTTTTCTGCGGCGACTGTCCCTGACTGTTTGCAGGGGCTAATGGGCCACGTCGGTCGATCGCGGCGAGGCCCGCATGAGCAATACACGCATGAATTTGAATGTTGATATTTGAGCCGCCAGTGCGCTCAACACAATGCACGGGAATTAGTTAAACACGCCTCACCCCGTAGCTGACAGAGTGCTCTATCCAGGGATGTGCGTAGCATAATTAGAGACCACGTGGCTGGGACGCGGCGTCGTTTTGATTACCAGGGGTAGGTTTTCTGTTAGTTGGGGACACCTGAGTGTCAGGGAGGATCTCGCTGGGGGTGTTGTTGGCTGAGCTGACCCTGCTGGTTCGGAATGCATCGACCATCACCACCCGCCCTGCTAGGAACTGCCTTCAGCGCCTCCTTCAACATTTGGCTGACTAGGACACCCCTGCAGCCAATGGTGCCGTTGCCACTGAAGCTAGCTGTCCCATAGGCTAGTGCCAGGATGCGGTCCGGCCACCGCTGCTTGGCCTGCTTAATGAGTTGCAACCACACATGGTACAACACACATGGCACACATGTGTAAGGTCAGGCTCAGCATGGGGCAGCAGCCGTAGCAGTTGGCCAGGTGGAAGAGCAAGAGCTGACTACTGTCTAGCTCCTGGTTGACTATTGTCTAGCTCCTTGGCCTACTGCCACTAGGCTTAACCTTGGACCAGAACCTTGCCACCACGCGTTGCTTGCTACAATAGAGCCGGAACGTCGCGTTGGCCCAGCGCGGCTTGGAGACCTCGGCCCACATGGCATCGTACGTCTCCAGGACGGTGTCGACGAACCGCCGGTACGAGGCCAGCGAGCTGGGCTTGACCTGCGACAGGGCCTTGAGCTGCGGCTTCATCTTGGTCAGCCACGTCTTGGTCGCCTGGGCCTGCCGCGTGATGCCACTGTCTCGGCAGTACTGCTGTCAGCGTCCTGTGCTACACGGACACCACGTTGACATCAGTGTCGCGCTCCTCGTGCGCCACCGTGGCCATATTCGTATTGCCCGGGTCAACGCCCAGCCACTCCGCGTGCAGATGGGCCAGGGGGCTGACTGCGCCCATGCCCTTGCCCATCCGCGGTGTGCACGCTCTGATCAAATTTGTGCTTGGGGCTGGCGAGCTTCTGGCGGCGAGGGTTAGGCTGCAACGCGTCCCATCGGTTGGCCACCTACAGCCGCAATACACACAATCGAGGCACCACATCAGCTTGTGAATTGTTGTTGCCTGGCACACAAGTAAGCTGATTGAGCACCCAAGGTTGGCACCTGATTGCGAGGAGCACCCACCTCGCTGTCTTTGGGCCCTTCAACTCTGGGCACCCCAGCATACTCATCAAGCCGTAGAGGCCCCGGGTGTCGATGAAGATGTGCCGAGCACGGCACTTGCTGGTGGGGGTGATGGCATAGGGGGTGGGGGGGGCGTGGGGGCCTAGGCTCAGACTGCTGCCCGGGCTGCTTTATAAGCTCTGATTGCTGCCAGGGCACCATATCAAGCTGCCAGGCTGCCATGGCTGCCTCCATCCGTTTTCACCAACCGTGAGAGCATGATTTTGGCGTGCCCAAGTGCGTCTTAAGTGCGATGGCATCCAAGACTTGCGGCGATAGGGAGCGCAAAGCCAAGGCATCGCTAGACCCACACCGGCCGCACTTCCTCTAGCGAAGCAGCGTGCTTCTCGACCCTCGTTGCAGGCTTCCACTCCTCGTTGCAGGCTTCAGCTAGGCTGTGACAGGCACCCTAGTGCGAACCCTACCGGGCTCAATGTACTAGCAGCGGCTGCGCCCACACGGCTGCGACCACCGCGCCTGCTTCCCAAACACCTCCCGCCACAGGACCGCACCAGACGCCATGGATCTTCCTTGCCACGGCGAGTGCGCTAGCCGGTGGCGTTGGCTTTCGATCGGCAAAAGGTAGATTTGGGGGCCACGAAGGAAGCATCCCCGCCAGCGCTACCATGTGAACCTTTCGCCCCATTTCTTCAGAAAAGCTTGCCTGGACGCTGACGGTGAACCTCTGCCCCGTACCGTCCACCAGCTGCACCAGATGGTGATAAGTCTGCAGCGTCAGGGGCGGAAAGCTAGCGAGGTGCAGCAGGTCTTGCAGGAGCAGGTCCAGGCCTGTACAGCAGGGTGGGAGAAGGCTACACTGCAGCTGCAACAGCTGAAGGCTCAGCATGCTCAGGAATTGCTCCAGAAGAGCTATGAGTCTCAGTGGCTTGAGTTAGACTGGCGGTTTCGCCTGCAATTGTCAGAGCAGCGGGTGCAGCGCCTAGTCGCAGCTCAACAGGTGGCTGACCAGCAGCTCAGTGAGGCCAGGCAGCAGTCGAAAGAGCTTCAGGCTGAGCACTGGATGCTGCAGCAACAAGTGGCAAGAGAAAAGCAGGAGCTGACTAGGAAGGCGGACGCAGCCCAGGCAAGTGGAGGCAGCCAGCTGACTGAGGCTAGATGGAGGTTGCCTGATTGAAGCTGCAGAAGCCGCAGTAGCCGCCTGCTGCCATGAAGTCCATGGCTTGCCGATGCTGCCAGCTGTGTCATCATGTGACATCACAATCGAGGCATGCCTGTGGTACACTTGCCTGTTGCCTGTGACGTCACCCAAGCCATCAATGTGTGTGTGAGTCATGCTCTGCCGGGCAAGCCCATGACTGCAGGCTCAGGTCACCACCCTTCAGCGGCAGCTGGTATACAAGGATGCGGAGGTGAAGGACCTTTGGAAGCGCCTGGCAAGTATCCAAGAGGCAGAGGCTGCCAAACCAGCACTACAGCCTGGCAAGTAGGTACACAGGGACTGCAACGCAGCATTGAGCGTGCAACGCATTGGGGAAAGCGAGTGGCGCCCACTGGAACTGTGCTAGTGGCCGGACCTGCCTAAGCTGCCAGCCAAGGGCGGGGAGTACCCAGGGCTAAGCTGCAAGCGGCTGCAAGACCGGTCACCAAAAGCTTCACAGCAGCAGCAGCAGCCTGCTGGGGCATAGTAGTGTGCCCTCTCTTGGGCTGACCTCAGCTAATACTAGTGCATGTTTTTACACCCCGCGCCTTCCGCGCATACTCACGATGCTCCTGCCACTGCTGGCCCTAGCGAAATGGACTCGAGCAGCTTGTCGAGCAGCGGACCCGACATCCCGGCAGTTGCGCACACCGGCGATGGGAGCTCCTCCGCGGCACCATGTGTGCAGCTGCGGCGGCTCAGCGCAGACAGGGTAGCCGTTAGTGGGTGGCCTTGGTGGGTGGCATTGGCTGGTAGTGTTGCTGCTGCTGCCGCTGCCACTGTTGTTGCCAGTGGTGCTGTTGTTGCTGCTGCTGCTGCCAGTGCCAGGCGTAAACAAGAAAGCAGGAAGGACAGATGTACCATGTATCACATGCATACATGGCTGTGGACATCAGACACTCACGCAGACACTAGTGCCAATACCCCCCGCTTGGCGTGGTTGCTTTTGTTGAACCACCTGTCCCAGTGTCTGCACAAGACTCTCTGGTTGGACCCAATAGGCTTCGGTGGGGGCTACGGACTGCTGAAATTGCGGGCGGTTGATTGACACAATGTTGAAAAGGCCCCCGGTCATCAGCATGGCAGTAACATCCTTGCCGGCCACACCGTGAAATTCCCAAACCGGCACTTCGCGGGCCTCACCTGCCACGCAGCACTGAGACCAAGGCTCTTGGCGACAAGAAGCGCGAAGGTAAGGCCTCGCCAAGACCCTGAGGCCGCGCATCCTCCGCCGAGCCTGCGCACTGAAAGCTTTAGCTACAGGCGACAGCCAGGCGATGATGGGCAACGTAAAAAGCAAGCGCAGAACCCTAGCCGAGCCCGAGCCTACAGTGCAGCCCGACGCAGCAGCGCACACTGACAGCGCCCACGTAACGCTGCTACCCTCGCCCTTGATGCAGCCAGATGGCATGGCGCGCAGCTCCGGGGCCGGGGCCCAAGACAGTGAAACAGCGGGGTGTCAAACCCCAGGGGCCTCCAACCCTTGCGACGGGACTTGCGCGTCGTTTCTTTTGCCCGTGAGAAGCGGCGCGCGGTAAGCTAATCGCCTAGTGAACACTGTCGACGTCTTTAGGCCTCCGTGAGCCTGTCTGAAAGGATGACCGTGAACACCTGCAGGAGGTCCTGCATTGATGCTTACGGTGTGATCTTGCCCCGTTCTGCAAGCAAGCTGTACAACCTGGTGGTGACATTGCAGCAGCAGCAGCAGCACCAGCAGCAGCACCAGCAGCAGCGACAGCAGCAGCACCAGCAGCAGCGACAGCAGCAGCAGCAGCAGCAGTTACAGCAGCAATTACAGCAGCAACTACAGCAGCAGTTTCAGTGTCAGCAGCACGCCACAATGAATGAGCACTTGCAGCAGCAGCTCCAGGTGTCTGCATCAGAGCTAAAGCAGGCTTCCCTCCAGCTGGAGGCAGAGCGAGAGCAGCGGCAGCAGGTAACTGAGGAGAACAGGTCAGAACTGCAGCAGGCTCTGTCAGACTGGCAGTCCAGACTGGGCTTGTTTGAGCAGCAGGTGCAGCGCCTGACTACAGCTCAGCAGGTTGCTGACCGGCAGCTGGGTGAGGCCAGGCAGCAGGTGAAGGAACTTCAGGCTGAGAAGCAGAGGCAGCAGCAACAGGTGGCCAAGGAGAAGCAAGAGTTGCTTAGGAGGGTGGAGGCTGCCAAGGCGAGTGGCTGATAAAGTTGATCAGGCACCCAGCTGCTGCCGTGTCAGTCAGGGCCTGCTGCTGCTGTCAGCTATGACATCGTGTCACACTGCATGGCGTCACGCTTGGAGCACTGTGCAGGAGTCATGCCCTGTGAACGTAGAGCAGGAAAAACAGTTCATTACAAGGAACTCCTGCCTGTCCCCTGCACAGGCCCAGGCAGCTGACCTGCAGCAGGAGCTGGCGAGGGAGCGGGAGGAGTGGCAGCAGCAAGCCACCCAGAGTGAGCTCTTGCAGCAGCAGCTCAAGGGGTCTGCATCAGAGCTACAGCAGGTTGCCCAGCAGCTGGAGGCAGAGTGAGAGCAGAAGCAGCAGGTCATGGAGGAGGGCAGGTTAGCACTGCAGCGGGCTGAGTCAGACTGGCAGTCCAAACTGAAGTTGTCCGAGCAGCGGGTGCAGCGCTTGACTACAGCTCAGCAGCTGGTTGACCGGCAGCTGAATCATGCCAGGCAGCAGCATAGGCTACTTCAGGCTGAGCAGCAGAGGCAGCAGCGACAGGGTGCAAGGGAAAGGCAGGAGCTGACCAGGAAAGCGGACACTGCTCAGGCAAGTAGAGGCAGCCAGCTGAATGAGGCTAGAATAAGCTTGCCTGATGAAAGCTGCAGAAGCCGCAGTACCCGACTGCTGCCATGATGTCTATGGCTTGCTGATGCTGCCAGCTGTGTCATCATGTGACATCACAATCGAGGTATGCCTGTGGTACACTTGCCTGTTGCCTGTGACGTCACCCAAGCCATCAATGTGTGTGTGAGTCATGCTCTGCCGTGCAAGCTCGTGACTGCAGGCTCAGGTCACCACCCTCCAGCGGCAGCTGGTGTACAAAGATAAGGTGGTGCAAGACCTCCGCGAGTGCGTGGTCAAAATGCAAGCCGCGGAGTGTAATGTGCAAATGGCCATTCGGGAAGCACAGGTGTGCAGTTGTTGCAAGCGCTGTCAAATAGTTAGCTTTGGCATCATGGGCATAGTCGGGACCTGCTGCCCTGCTAGCACCTCCAACACACAGTGCCACACCGCGCCCTCTCTCATGCCTGCTGCTCCCTTTTGGTATGTGAGCAAAGCAATAGAGGCCAGTCATACAGGCATGGCAGAGCTTAAGTGGCCGCTGCACATTCCCATGGTAAGGGCTATGGAGCTAGCACCTGCCCATGCTGCCTGCGCTATACCTGTGGACAGCTTCTGATTCCACAGCAAGCACATGCCCTGTGGCTGCAGGCCCAGGCGGCTGACCTGCAGCAAGACCTGGCCAGGGAGCGGCAGGAAGTGCAAGTGGTGCAGGCCCATCTGACAGCGGCGTATGCAGTGGAGGTAGCCATGCTGGCAGACATGCGCGCTGTCAAGGTACAGCTCCGCCCAGTGATAAGCTCTCATCTTTGATGGGCAATGAGCTCTCCTCTACTGACTGCCATGCTCTTCAACACCTGCATGTGTTTTAACCACCTGGCTGCCACCCTGGTCGTCCTGTACTGCCATTGGCCCTTTCATACTCATGCTGTTCAGGAGCAGCTTGCGTCAGCTCAAGCCCTGCTGGCCGCGCACACCACCACCCCCAGCAGTGCAAGCATTGGTGACGGCACAGGAGGGGGTCAGGCCCAGCCCCAGCCCCTGGCTGAGCGCGGCAGTGACGGCAGCAGCTTCTCCAACGGCTTTGGCTGTGTCGAGCAGCGGGAGTGCCTGGACCAGCTGAGCGTTGCAGTAGAGCAGCTGGCAGCTGGCATGGTGCAGGACGAACACATGGACCAGCCCACTCTTCATCGGCTGCTGGATGCAGCCAAGGAAGATGTCAGGGCCGGTGAATCAGGGTCAGATCTGGGGGCTGATCTGGGCATTTGCAATTGGGATAGCACTATTGTCAGGGCTGCCTTACACAGCCACGTGCTAACCCTGACACTAAGGATGGTGCAGCAGCTGCCCTGGCCGTCCCCCTCATCATTTGATGCCTGTCTAGCCAGCTGCCCTGAGGCTGGGCGCACTGACCTGCAGGCAGCCATGCAGCAGCTGCAGCAGGCCAAGAGCAGCACCCTGTTCCTGGTGGAGCAGCAGCAGGCGCCATCACACCCTGCCACCAGGGAGGCTGTGCTTCAGCTGGTGAGCATGCAGGCTGACGTCCAGCAGCGCCTAGAGCAGCAGCTGGGGCTGAACATGGACGCTGCTGCCAAGAGCTTCCTTAAGCCCCAGATGGAAGCCGTGGCTGCTGCCGCCACCCGCACCCAGCTGCTGGTGTCCGGCCTTCAGGGCAGCTGCCCTGGTCTGCAGCTGGTGAGCAGCCTTGAGGACTGGGCGGCGCCTGAGGGGCAGCGGGCGTGTGAGGCGCCTGTGCGTCAGCTGCTGGGCAAGGTGCAGAGCAGGTGAGAGGGAGGGCAGGGCAGGAGGGGCCCTGGGTGCTGCAGCCCACCCCGCTGCCCCTGGTGGCTGTCAGGTGGTGAGCTGTGCTGCTGCTGCCCCTGCCCTGCCTGCCCCTTGCAGCCGGCCCCTGTTCCTGGTGCGCCCCGGCCTGGTCTGCCCTGCTGCTGGAGGAGGGCGCCAGGTGCTGGTCAGGCAGCAGCTGGTGGCGCTGATGCCGGACCCAGCATGGCTGGAGCAACAATGCCAACAGGCTGCTCAAGAGCTGAAAGGGGCAATGCAGCGTGAAGCAGATGCTGCCATCATGGTAAAGATGGCATTGGCACGCATGCAGCAAGCAAAGCAGATACGGGCAAAGCATCTGGTACAGCAAGCTGTTAGGCAGCAGCCTGAAGAGGAGGACGCCAGTGATGGCCCCTATGCATGAGCCCAGCTCTAATGGCAGTGGCTGTGACGTCATATATTGCCATCAGGCTCCAATACTGTTGACCAAGGTGGCAGGGAGGGTGGCGCTGGTGGTGAAGGCTTGCTAAGGAGGGTGATTGGCATGGGCCTATTGTGTGGTGGCGAGGGAGGTGGCAGGATGAGGAGGCGGATGCCAATAATGAGGACAATGTTGGGATGAGAGCAAAGCGGGGTCACGGGGTGGGAAGGATCAATGGGGATGAGGAAGGGCCAGCCAGGTAGTGTTGGGGGAGCAGGCGATGAGAGGCGGTGCAGGCGGAAGGAAAACAGTAAGCTATGGTGGAGGCTGCAGTATGAAAATGGTGTGGTACGGTGGTGCAGGCTGAAGGGAAGGCGTACGACAAGGCTGACGAACTTGGCAACTCATCTACTCAAATTAATCCATAGAGCCGTCGTGCAGGCATGCCAGTGTTGGCCAAGAGCCTCCGGAAGTAGCGACAGACTGGACATCATCTTATGTGTGCATGCTACTTAACATGCTTCAATCATCAAAATGGATGCATGCAGCAGCATGCACGTAAAACACCAAGCTCGCATGCCCGGGCCCATTGTCGAGTTGGGAACACAGCATCTTAGTGTGTCGAATTGCTAGCCTGGCATGTTGACAATACGAACACACAGTCTGCCACATGGCGTACAATAATAATACCTTCCACCTAGCTGGCCTGACTGCCCTGTCACATGTCCCCAAACCATGCCCCACACATGTCAGCCATCATGCACAGCTGGGGCTGCAGCAACCTGCGTCATGACCTCATACCATAACACGACCCACTTCTCCTGGCCTGAGGCAGAGCAGCTGCCACTGCCGTGGCAGCACTAGCATGGCAGCACTAGCACATGTCTTATCCCTCACACCAAAGCAGTCACCAAGTGGACCCCATCCACCACACACCCCATACACCTGACCTGCTCGCCTATGCAATGTGCCTGGCATAACAAGGTGCCTGACATGCACACCAGCTCATCACAGTCTGCAACACAGCGATGCCCAGGCCTAGGGTATGCCATGCTATAATGGCTCACGACATGTGCCCCTGACCTGACCAACTGCAAGCCCCCTGCACCCTCTTTGCATGCTGGCGTGCCGGGCCACTCCATCTCAGAAAACGTTCCCATGCCCACCCGTGCCCTTTCCTGTCTGACTGCCACCCTATGCTGCCCCTCTCTTCACCTCACACCCTGATGACACATGCGTGGCATCTGAGCAGTATGAGCGATTGAGGCAGTGGGAGGGAGTGGGCAGCATGTGTTGTACGCAGTGCCCTTGCTCCATGAGCCAGACTACAGCAACTGCTACCCCTGCTCACATGTCACACCTGGCTGAGGGCACTACTGGGTGAGGGCTCTTGCAGTGAAGGGCAGTGCACAGGCAGTCGAGAGGAGCCCACTGTCACCATAGGTCACCAGGAGCTGCCAGGAGCTGCCAGTAAGGTGCATAGGAAAGGCGGCTGCACCTGGCCAGACGTTTGCCTCGCCATTGTCAGCCAGCATGGCAGGGGCAGTGTGACTACAGCTGGGAGGCTTGATAGGCCAATGCAGTGTGACTGCTGGCCCGGCCCATGGACTGCAGCTGGCTGGCAGGCTGGTTGGCAAGAGGGGCTCAGGCAAGAGCTGCCTTGGCTGCCTTGGCAGCCGCCTCAGTGCGCCCTGCAGTCAGGGAGCACAGCACACAGCCAATTGCATCAACACAAAGCAACTATAGCTTTCTGGCCGTACTGCCCCTGCCTGGTGCTACTGCCCACTGCCCTGCTGCCCCTGCCTGGTGCCACTGTCCGCCAGCTCACTCACGCTTCCGGAGCCGCCCCGCCACATAGAAAGCAATCTCCAGCGCCTGCTCTGCGTTCAGCCGCGGGTCGCAGTGGGTGTGGTAGCGGTTATTCAGGTCCTCCTCGCTAATGCTGGCGCCGCCGCCAATGCACTCCGTCACGTTGTCACCAGTCATCTCCACGTGCACACCGCCTGGCACACTGCCTAGCTGGTCGTGCACGTCGAAGAAAGCCTCAATCTCAGACCGAATGTTGTCAAAGCGCCGCGTCTTGAAGCCTAGGACTGTCTCCGTGTTGCCGTGCATGGGGTCGCACACCCACACCACCGTCTGCCCCGCCTGTCGAACCGCCTCCACAAGGCCCGCCAGCTTCTCGCGCAGCTTCTTAGCGCCCATGCGCACGATGACGGACAGACGGCCCGGGACATTGTCGGGGTTTAGCGTCGCAATCAGCGACACCAGCTCACGCGGGTCCATCTTGTCTGACACCTTGACGCCGATGGGGTTCTGGATGCCGCGCATGAACTCCACGTGGGCGTTGTCCAGCTGCCTGGTGCGCTCCCCACACCACAGGAAGTGGGCAGAGCAGTCGTACCAGGTGTGGCTGGTGCTGTCCTCCCGGGTCAGCGCCTGCTCGTAGTCCAGCAGCAGGCACTCATGAGAGGTGTAGAACTCAGTCTCACGCATCAGGGGGCTGGAGGGGTCCATGCCGCATGCAATCATGAACTGGATGGCCTCGTCCACGCGCTTGGCTAGGTCCATGTAGGCATGGCCCTCCTGGGTGTTGGCCATGAAGTCCAGGTTCCACTGAGACACCCGGGTCAGGCCACCGTAGCCGCCGTAGGAGAAGCCCCGCAGCAGGTTCAGGGTGGCAGCAGACTGGTTGTAGGCTTGCAGCAGGCGGGCAGGGTCTGGCACGCGGGCATCAGCGGTGAACTCAGGCCCGTTGATGATGTCACCACGGTAGGCTGGCAACGTGACGCCATCAATGGTCTCGGTGTTGGCTGTGCGGGGCTTGGCAAACTGCCCAGCGATACGACCCAGCTTCACGACTGGCACACCGCCACCGAATGCCAAAACAACTGACATCTGCAGCAGCACCCTGTAGAAGTCCCTGATGCGGTTGGCGCTGAATTGGGCGAAAGACTCCGCACAGTCCCCCCCCGTGATGAGGAAGGCCTCGCCCGTTGCTGCCTTGGCAAGCCGGGACTGTAGGGTGCGGCACTCGCCGGCAAATATCAGGGGTGGCATCTTGGCCAGGTCATCAGTCGTTTTCTGCACGGCCTGCATATCTGGGTACTCTGGCTGCTGCAAAGCCTGGTAGTTCCTCCAACTGCAGCATCACATGGCGACAACGTTAGGTCTGGATTTTTCATGCCCAAACTGCCTCGGCCTAGTCAGCCCACCTTGTCAAAGACCAGGCCTTTGCTCCAGCTCCTACGCTACTGTCTACGCGCGGCTCGCTGGCCACCGCTTGCACTGCCAGGACACGCCTTGAGACACGACCAGGCAGAGCTGCACATCTCGGGCTGCGGCCAGCAGGCGGGCAGCCCCGTGCTGTCTGTTGCATTCTTGAAGCAGGCCGATGAGGAGGGAGCAGGGGCAGAAGGGGCAGACAATTGCGGCGCGATCGGTTACTTCGGGTATGCTGGTTACTAAAACGGCCAACCCCTGTAAAGAAGCGTGTGTGATTTCAAGCTTCACAGCGCTGCAGCATGTCAGAATGTCCCAGCGACACTCTGCCCGAGGCCATGAGACCATGAGACCTTGTCCAACATGAGCATCTCAAGTCTGGCTTGCATCCTCGGCTGATCCGTGGAAGACAGTACGCCAGCTAGCTACAAAGAGAACACTGGCTTGTAAAGAGATCTTGGAGCGTTTGCAACTGTCAGACTGCCTTTTCGACCCCTCGTATCACCATGCGTCAAAAGAGCCGAACCCGCCGGCGACCTTGGCCTTCTTTACCGCTGGCGGTGGCATGTCGTTAGCTGGTAGAGCGCGTCCCGAACTCTTTGCCCCGAGTGTCGCGCCCTCCGTGGCCTCCTGTGCCGCTGCTGACCCGGCTTGGGCCGGCTGAGCTGGCGGCACCCGCGGCCCATCCACCGCCCTGCTCACGCCCTGCAGCTGCAGGTACTTCCCTACCGCGCCTGTTGTCTTTGGGATGTCCGCTCCTGACGGAGCACTGAACCACTTGCCGGTCTGCATATCACGCCAATGCACAGGAGCATGAGAAGCAGCATGTGCAAAGGACAGCAAGTCACTCCCAGCACGCAAGCCAACCAAGTGTGGGTGCATCTTAGACAGTCCACTGCTTCACTCACTGCTGCGCTCCATGCTGCATCCCTCATCCCCACCAACACCCTCACCTCCCAGTACTATCTTATGTCTTGCCCATATCATCTCGCCCCCCTCGACAAATACGTCTGTTAGTACGTTTGTTTAGTGATGAATTGCCTTGCCCAGACCCTGCGTCTCCACAGCTCCCCTCACCAACCCTCCCTGTCTCAACTGATACTGATGACAGCCAGTGTCAGAAGCCACTGCCATAACCAGTACTTGCTACTGTAATGAGGAGCAGCAATGCACCAGGTCAACGACCCAGATGACGAATGTCCAGGCTCATTGGATGTGACCCTGTCAGCAGTGGCAGGCCCCTACACAGGCTGGCTGTGGATAATGTGGCACTCCAGCTTTGCCTCCTCTTCCCAGCCTCCAGCCCTGTCACCAGTGCTGTCACCCATCCGCAGCAGACTTCGTTAGCCTCAGCTACCTAGCAGCTGCCTGCCATGCCATGCCATGTCCTCATGCTCACTGATGTACCCTTCAGCCACCCAAAGCATAGTTGAAACCATCACTTACCCACCAACAGCACCAGCTAACCCTCTCTTATTCCCAGCCCACACATCATTCCCACAGCCCCTCGCAGTCCCTAGCAGACTAGCAGCACCAGCAGCATCACACCATCCCTCCCCCCACGCCTGCATGAGCAGCTGCCCAGCCCACCCCTCCCACCCCTGCACCTGGTGCTCAGCTGCCAGGGCGACCTCCCCTGCCTCCTTGGCTGCCTGCTTGGCCTGTGCGGCAGCTTCTGCCTTCTCAGCATCCTCCATCTCTTGGTAAGGGTTTGTGAACACGGTCACGCCTGCCATGCAGCACCATGCAGGTCAGCAGGCATGGGTGGCAGCATGCGGCATGGGCCAGCACAGCAGGCATGGTCACTACACATTAGGCTATTTGCTGGAGGCCCCGTCTCCCCCTCCTCCCCTCCTCCCTCCTCCCCCTCCTTCCCCTTTTCCCTCCTCCCCCTCCTTCCCCTCTCTCCTTCTCCCCTCCTCTTCCTCTCCCCCCTCGTTCCCCCCCTTGCCCCCATCCACCTGTGATCCTGATTTCCTGCACTGGCCTGTCGTCCACATCCGTCTCAACCCGCTCAATGGCCGTCAGCACGTCCAGACCCCCCACCACCTGCAGGCCACTTGCCAGCACCTCATGATCCCGCTTCATGAGCAGCACTGCTCATCAGGAGCACAGCGTTTACTGACAAGGAGTGAGAGGGCAATGAAGAACGACACGCTACTGTGGGACATGCCACATGTGCTATGTACATGGCACGATATGATACTGTCCACAGGGCTGGCCCCGCACCCGGCCAAACACGGTGTGTTTGAAGTCCAGGTGGTGGCAGGACTTGTAGGCGATGAAGAACTGGGAGCCATTTGTTGCTGGGCCTGCAACAGGGATTGTGAGGCAGACACACACACTCTACATCTGCCTTCAGCACCCCTGCCACTGCCCCTGGCCCTGCCGCTGCCCCTGCCCCAGCCCCAGCCCCTGGCCCTGGCCCTGGCCCTGGCCCTGGCCCTGGCCCTGCCCCCGCTCACCTGAGTTAGCCATGCTAAGCACCCCGCGGCCGTTGTGTGTGAGGCGGCTGTCCACCTCGTCCTTGAATGTGGGGCCGTAGATGGACTCCCCGCCCTTGCCGGTGCCGGTAGGATCACCACCCTAAACCCACCATCACCATCATCATTTTCACTAGCCCATGCCTTAAGCTCAGCATCACAGCCCCACCTCAGCCCCGCAAGGTATACTGCAGCTCGCGTGGCCCCACTGCTTACCTCCAGAGCCCTGCCACTGCTCACCCTGCTCCTGCTCCTGCCATCAATTTGTCCATAACATCAAAGTGACACCCTCAAGGTTCTGTGGTGACTTTTGAGCCCCATCACTCTGTCCGGCTATTCCTGAGGCTGAGGCTGACCATCCTTTGTCATCATGGGGGTCAGGGTCAGGGTCAGGGTCAGGGTCAGGGTCAGGGTCAGGGTCAGGGTCAGGGTCAGGGTCAGGGTCAGGGTCAGGGTCAGAGTCAGGGTCAGGGTCAAGGTCAGAGTCAGGGTCAAAGTCAGGGTCAGGGTCAGAGTCAGAGTCAGGGTCAGGGTCAGGGTCAGGGTCAGGGTCAGGGTCAGGGTCAGGGTCAGGGTCAGGGTCAGGGTCAGGGTCAGGGTCAGGGTCAGGGTCAGGGTCAGGGTCAGAGTCAGGGCCAGGCAGCTGTGCACAATGCCGGTGGGCAGGCAGCTTCACTGTCGTGATCTAGGCAGTGGGAGGCAAGGGCTAGTCAGCTGGCTAGCCAGCTGGCTAGTCAGCTGGCTAGTCAGCTGGTGTGAGTCCCACCTGCACCATGAAGTTCTTGATGGAGCGGTGAAAGATGGTGGCATCATAGTAGCCCATGGTCGCCAGGCCTATGAAATTCTCGCATGTGCGGGGGGTGATGTCACAGTGCAGCTCCAGGTTCAAATCGCCCAGGCTGGTGTGCAGCCGCACGTAGGCCTGAGCAGGGTAACCATGCAGGGGGGGTGGCAGGGGAGGGGAGGAGGCAGGGGGCAGGTGTAAGCAGCTGAGGACAGAGGAGGGGGAGGGTTAGGCAGGGAGAAGGGGTGTCGACCTCAGCCTCAGCATATGCCGGCGTCAGGGCGCAAAAAGGGGCACCCAACAGCAGCAGCAGGAGGATGAAGTGGCACAGGGGGGCAGAGGTGAGGCAACACAAGAAGGCCATAAGGGTGAGAGACAGGCAAGGCAGCAGCTGTGGTGCAGACAAGGGCAAGGGGCGTGCAAAACAGTGATAAGGTATAACAATGAAAGGGAAAAGGCATGAATAACGTGGGCACAAACCTGTCAGATGAGGTGGGGGAGGGAATAGACAAGGCGATGGTGGCGAGAGTGGGATGGGCTGGCGCACCTTCTTGGTCGGGTTGCGGTCTATGCGCACGAGCTGGCGCGTGGCCTTGGTGTTGATGGCGGCGTAGGTGGAGGTGAAGGAGCGAGACATGTCCCCCGTGCTGGTAAAAGACTCTTTGTACCTGAGGGCAGCAAAGGGAGCAGGGAATGAGCGCAACAGGGCCAGCGATACAGCATGGCAGAAAGGGGCAGCAAGGCTGCAAGGCAGCAAAGGAGACCACAAGGCAGTGGGGCAATCCAATTTGGCACCTCACTTGACATGCCCAGCGGTTTCATAACGTTCTTTGGGTGTGGGCTGCTTGGGTCCGCCTGCTTTGGCTGCGGCAGCGGCTGCACTCAGGGCTGCAGCAGCTGCTGGGCCACGGATGCCGGCCTCCTCCACCATCTTCTGCCGCGCCTCTTCCTACAGCCAATAGCCCCCCAACTTGTAGTGGGAGGGGGAAGGGAAGGGGGAAGGGATGAAGGAGGAGGGGAGAAGCAAGCAGAGAACATTGCTCTCCAACAATCAGATGTGGCAGCTCGGTCATGAGTTTTAAAACGCCCGAATTTCCGGACGTACCTGGCGCAAGACGGCCTTGCCCTCCTCGTTCATGTAGTTTTCGGTGTCCCATGTCGCTGCGCCGGGTCTGAAGCGCGCGATGGGCCCGGCCTCGCGTTCCGGTGCCCGCAACCTCCAGTCGCCTGTCGTCGGCGCCGGGTCTGTCCCGGTGCCACTCGCTGCTTGTTGCGTCGCGTCTGCAGGTGAGCTCAACAGGCGCATGTTGTCGGGCAAGAGTGTGAGAAAGTGGCGTCGCGTGCTGCCCGGCGCTAAAACTAACGCCCACCTTTTGCCTTGCTACCGCCTGCTGCCTTGTTGGCGGCGACGGCATGTGCTGTAGCGAGCAGGCGCTGAGCCTCCGCTCGCTTGCCGCCGCCCCCGGCTTCAAATGCGGCCTTGGATTCGCTGGTCTGCATTGCTTTATCAGCGCAGCGGGTAGTATGAGCGCCACCGCTTGCACAACGCACACGGATGGCACTGCAGCAGCTGCTGCCTTGCCACGGCATCTTCTTATGCTCTCTCAAACCACCAGAAATGGAAAGGATGGTGGGCCCTCTTTCTGGGCTGGCGAGAAGAAGAAGCCTGCCGGCTCTGTGCACCGGCCCACCCAATCTGTGTTGCCTACTTGCCTGCCTGCCTGTCTGCCTGCCCACCTGCAGAGCGTTCAGTGTCCTCTTCATGTCCTCGGTCACATTACGCAGGGCGCTGGCTTTCTCCGCGGCACCCTCGCCCTCATCGTCCAACACCAGCCCCTTCTGGACGTGGCTGAACTGCTCCACTGCCTTATTCTGAGCAAGGGTAGGGCAACGAGGCAAGGGTAGGGCGACAAGGCAAAGGCAGAACGTCAACAATGGGCAGGGAACGAAGAAGGCGTACGGGGTGCTGTGGCGTCTTTGGGCAGGACTAGGCAAGCCTGGTCCTCCATCTGCCTGGTCTCCCAACCACCTAGCCCCCATGGGGCCTAGGCTTCCAACCGCCTGACCCACCTGCAAGTTCAGGGGGTCCTGGATGTGGATGATGTCCTTGCGGGAGAAAGGCTCATCTGTCAGCAGGTCCTTCCAGTTCTTTGCCTTGGCACACAGTTCGTCAATCTGCAACCATGGTCAGGTCGGGTCGGGTGGGGTGGGGTGGGGTGGGGTGGGGTGGGGTGGGGTGGGGTGGGGTGGGGTGGGGTGGGGTGGGGGTGGGGTGGGGGTGGGGTGGGGTGGGGTGGGGTGGGGTGGGGTGGGGTGGGGTGGGGTGGGGTGGGGTGGGGTGGGGTGGGGACAGTGGAGGGCACAGGTACCAGAGGCGGTGGAAAGAGGCACAAGCAGGCAGGGGTAGTGACTCTGAAGGCTGGTGGGGAAGACACTGGGGATGTGCTAGCAGGTGCACATGACCTCTAGCAGGCAGGTAGGCAGGCAAGCAGGACAGCATGCATGCGGCAGGGGCATGCATGCGGTCTGCACTCACGGCCTCGTAAGCGTACACATTGCCCGTGACCTTGACTGCGGCAATGTGGGTGTGCTCCGTGAACACCTTGCCTGTGACTGGGCAGCAGTACTGACCCTCTGCACAGTGCAGGGTGGCAGGGCAGGCAGGTGCTGCTCAACAGCTGGCATGCTGATCCCTCTCTCTGGAGCAGCAGGGGGGCCACAGGGGCCAGGGTCACCTATGGACCCATCTGTCAAAGGGATGCTGTTTGGGCTTGCTGCTCTTGTGGTCCATGCTGTTGCACTTGCTGCTACTTTGGCATCTGCTGCTTTCATGCATTGCTGCATGCGTTCTTAACTGACCGGCAGGCAGGCAGGCCAGCAGGCTTTGGAGGTGGCAGCATGATGCATGCAAGCAGGAGGAAATGGGTTATTGGAGCATGTATCCACACTCATGCCATATTCAAATGGTAGGTTGAACCCACCGCCGTTCTTGTGGAAGGTGAGCTTGGTGAGGTCCTTGAGGGCCAGGGGCTCCCCAGTGACAGGGTGCTGCTTGTACTTCATGACAAAGGGGACGATGTTGGTGACGTCATACACTGTGCCCTCCGCAGTGCACACCTGGGGGCCATGACCAGCTTGCCTACTTAGGCGCAATGACTCAGCACCAGCCCTTGCCTGACTAGGCAGAGCTACCCTGAGCTGTCAGACCTCTGTGCCTACTAGACCTTCCTTCCTTCTTTTCTGATCCTTGATACGCCATGCTCAGCCTGTCCCATGTGAGCGCGTGTATACACCATGTGTGTGACATCATGTGTGTGATACCCGAGATCAGTGTGACGGATGTGCCAGTGTGACGCACCGGGTCTTCAAAGGGTGTGAAGGCGATGGCACAGCAGTTGAAGGGCAGGCGCTTGAAGGGCGCACGGGACTTGTCTTTGTACCCGCCCCACTCATACTTCCACTCTGTCAAACAGCAGCGCAGGCAGCAGCAGCAGCTGCTCAGCGCAGCACCAGGACCAAGGGGGCAACAGCAACAGCCTTTGCGCCACAGCATGCCTGAACATAGCAGATGAGTGAGAGCTGGCCTTGGACGAGTGCCCTCTACATCAGCCCGCTGGGCTGGGCTGGGCTGGGCTGGGCTGGGCTGGGCTGGGCTGGGCTGGGCTGGGCTGGGCTGGGCTGGGCTGGGCTGGGCTGGGCTGGGCTGGGCTGGGCTGGGCTGGGCTGGGCTGGGCTGGGCTGGGCTGGGCTGGGCTGGGCTGGGCTGGGCTGGGCTGGGCTGGGCTGGGCTGGGCTGGGCTGGGCTGGGCTGGGCTGGGCTGGGCTGGGCTGGGGACTCCAGGGTTACGCTAAAGGATGTCTAAACTAGGGAAGGGTTAGGGGTTGCAGGTGTCGAGGGAAGTGCGTCAATGCTTGTTTGTGTCACCTAGGCAGCGTCTGCGACACTGCCATCAGAGCCACTTTGCAAGGCTCCGTGCAGATGTTCACAACCAATGCTCAAGTCACTCGCAGCAACGGCCGTGGGCACATGCCACATAGTGCTTCTGGTGCTGCTGCTGCTGGTGCAGGTGCCAGTGCTCCTTCGAAGCAGCTTTACAACAGGGCATGACATACATGACAGTGTATGCCTTCAAGCCAATGAGCCCTCCTTGGCTTGCCAGTATAACGCCATGTCTGTGCCCTGGTTGCCTACCATTGGTCGTCAAGTAGCCTCGGTCTTTTGTGCGTTGTTTGCCCATGGTCACAGCCCTGGGCTAGACGCCAGTGCCCCTGGTGTTGGCTGCTAGGCTGGCAAGCCACTGGAGCACTTCCAACTCCAGGGCAAGCTGCTTGCTGTCAGAAAGTCCCTTCCAGTGTCTTGGCCACTGCCTGCTGTCGCCACTGCTCGAGAGCGAGTTAGAATGCTCGTCAGTGCCAGGAACTCATTCCACGCTCATGCCAGTTGCGCAAGACGAAGGCAGGCAGCAGCTGGCCGAGCCCCGTATGTACCACGCTCTCCACCTGCTGTCACACTGGTTTGGACATTGGTCGCCACACCGCTGCTTCGCAATGTGGGTTCTGATTGATGTGGTTCTCCGACCCTGGCACCCAGCCGAGCTGGGTATTGCTGTCTCACGACACCGAGGCCGACGCTGGCCTGGTGTTATGGCGAGGGCGATGGACGGTGCCGACAGCTGCAAGCAGTCCTAGCTGCGATGGTGAAAAGGTGAGCGGCCCCATGTCTTTAGGGCGCCATGTGACGTCTTATTGAGGATGTCGAGGCCTGCGGCGCTTTGGCCGGGACACAAAAATGCCAGCTAGGGAAAAGGAAGACATTACCAGCCCCAGCAGAAGCTATGAGACATGTATTGCTTGATGGTGGTGGAGTCTCTGTGAACCATTCTACATGCCAGCAGCCGAACATACCATGACGCCAACGCGTGCCTAGAATCCGTGTTCTCTTTGCATGGCCGTGCTTGCAACGTAGCCGGACCCTCCAGCAGAGATCGCTTCCACCTCAGCCCACAGGCTGTGTGAATGGGACCCGCACGCCCCTCAGCCGAAAGAAGAGCGCCAGGCCAAGCGCAAGCGTGACAAGGCCAGAAAGCATGCCAAGCTCGCAGCTGCTGAGGGCATGCATGTGCAGGAGCAGCTGGACCGGCTGCACCCCGGCAATGTTCGCAACAGGCAGGCAGCCCAGCTGGTGACAGCTGCATTTGAAAGCCTCACCACAGCTTTGGCAATGCAGCCAGGCTGTCAAACTGTCATCCCTGGCGTGTCAGCAGCACTGCAACCAGCACCTCAACCAGGCTCAGAGCACTCGCAGGGGGGAGAGCAGCAGCAGGGACAGCAAGCGCCATCACCAGGCAGGCGCTGCAGCCATCAGCCCGACATACAGCACATGCTGCGGCCCAAGGTGCAAGGCTGCCTTCTGCCCATACCCTCATCACACCCTGCCACGGTCACACCCTCATCACACCCTGTCCCGGTCACACCCCCGTCACACCCTGCTACCATCACACTGGAGGCCGAGGCCCTGCAGGGTCAGCACCAGGCCACATTCCAGCCACTGCCTGCCAGCCCATGGCCTGCAGGGCCAGGCTGCTGTGAGATAGTGGGTGGGTCGGCACTGGCTGCAGCGCTTCTGGCCCGGTGCTCAACAGTAGCCACCATTCCAGTACCAGCAGCAGGCTTTGGACCAGTTGATGGGGCTGGGGCAGCAGCCACAGCGGCATCACCTACAGCGGCAGCAGCAACAGCAGGGGACAAGCACTCAAAGCTCCCCTACCCTACCTGTAGCCCTCCTCCCCTGCCTGACTGGGTCGCCTTACACCCCCTGCGCCATGTGCTGCGCCCCAAAATCACCCTTCCCATCACACCACAGGATGACAGCTGCGGACCCTCACTGCCTCATGCCCCACCCTTGCTTGCCAGCACCGGGAGCAGCACCACCAGCAACAGCAGCAGCAGCCCTGATCACACTGAGGCACTGCTGACAGCCTCGCCTCCCAGCCTGGGGGTGCCGCCTGCTTCCCAGCTGCCTGTACCAGCCGCTGGGGTACAGCGGCAGCAGCAGCAGCAGCAGCAACATCTGCCACCACAGCCACAGTGGCGTCATCAACAGCACGAGGGGGCAAGGCAGCCACTGCCACAGCATGAGGGAGCCGAGCAGCAGCAGCAGCAGCAGCAGCAGCAGCAGCCAAGGGAGGACTGTGACCTGGTCCGCCTCAACCACCACAGCTCTGGGCTAGGGCTGGGTGTGGCTAGCCAGCGCTGCCTGCCCCTGTATGACCACCTGGTGGCTAACCCTAGCGACCAGGAGCTGCTGGCCCTGGCACACCAGTGGCCTGTGCTGCTGCCGCCCTGCTCCCGCTTCCTCATGGCAGACCTCACTGCCAGCCGCACCTGGGCTACGCTGCAGCAGGGTGGGTAGCAGCAGCAGCAGCAGGGTAGGGTGCAGCAGGGCACTGTGGAGGCCAGGGGAGGGGCTGCTGGGAGGAGAGGCTGGTAATATCAGTGGAGAGCGGTGATATGAGAGCAGCAGGGAGGCCCTACACCTGAGCAGGCAGGCCCAGGCCCTAACCTTAGAGGTACAGGGGATGGTGCTGTATTGAGATTCTAACCCCTCGACACCCTCTTGTTCAGGTCCCCTCAACCACCCCCTGTTTGACCTGAGATACCACTCCTGCCCACCCCACCCCTCCCCTCCCATTTGCTGGATGACACACAGCGCTGTCCACCTACTCTCTGCTCCCTCACCTCACCTCCCTCACCTCCTGACCCTCACCTCCTGTCCCTGCTATTCCCCACCACGTGTGCCGGCTGCCACTCCCCGCCCACACCCAACTCTCTTCTTCTCCTAACCTTGAACCCTAACCACACCACCTGCCCCAGCCCTTCCCGCCATGGCCCTGCCAAGCCCCTTGTGCCTTGCCTCCCACCTCCCTCCCCTCAACCTCCCCTCTGCCCTCCTCCACCTCCCCTCTGCCCTCCTCCACCTCCCCTCTGCCCTCCTCCACCTCCCCCATGCCCTCCTCCACCTCCCCCATGCCCTTCTCCACCCCTCCTGCCCAGCTACCCCCTGTAGGCCGCCCCCCTGAGGGGTACCGCCTGCTGGTGGCTGACCCCCCCTGGGAGAACGCCAGCGTGAAGCGCAGCGCCGCCTACCCCGCCCTCCCCGCCCGCCAGCTGCTGCGCCTGCCCCTCAAAGAGCTGCTGCACCAGGTAGGCTCCCTGACCACCAAGGCGCCAGCCTGCACACTGCCTGCCAGCCTGATGCACACTCAGCAGCCGCTCTGTGCTCAGCGGTGTACTCAGCGGTGTACTCAGCCTGCTCAGCAGCAGGCAGCCGGCTCAGCAGCTGGCGGCTGGCGACTGGGACAAAAGAGCGACCCAGTCAGAGTGCGTGACACTGAACAGTCAGCAATGCAGGAGAGCCAGGAGCTGACAGTGGACGGCCGGCTGTGCGCTGCTGTGACGGCGCTAGTGGCAAAGTTATTGCGGTTGTGCTGCAGGCAGGAGAGCAGCACACATAGGGCACACTGGCTTGCTGCACCATAGAATGCTGGCTAAGCAGCAAGCAGTGGCCTTTCCCTCCCCCTCCGCCTTACCCACGCCCCCTGAGTTGCTTCAGCCCACCATTTTGGTTATGGACGACTAGGGTTGTGCATAGTGAGACAAAGAGTATGACTGGTGGTGTGAACAGGTGTGAGGGTGCTGCCTCCAGGACGCTGTGGTGTTGCTGTGGATCACCAACCGGGAGAAGCTGCACCGCTTCGTGGCTGAGGAGCTGCTGGCCGCCTGGGGCCTGACGCACTGCACCACCTGGGTGGGTGGCTGGGGGCTGGGCTAGGTCGGGGTGGGGTGGGGGATACGGGATAAGGGATAAGACCTTAGCGTGCAGCCAAGCAGTCAGGCTCGACAGTGGCGTGACCAGCACCATTACCGTTATGTGCACCTCAGCAAGCTTGTCAACGTTGCTTGCCCGGTGTCTACATGGTGGCCTCGTGGTCACTGCAGTGGATGCTGCCACCTACCCATAGCTCTGCAGTACTTGAGGTTACCAATGCTGCGGGCTTGGGGCTTTGCTAAGGTTGCTCTCAATAGTAATGAGGTGATTGATTGACACCATGACGTCATTGCCAACAAGCGGGGACAGAACGGCAGTGAGGAGAGGTGCCAGCACTGGCATACCTGTCAGCCCTCTCAGCAGCCTGCTGTGGTCAAGGCTTCAGCAGCTGGCATCATGGGTTGATGGCCCCAGGCGCCCCTCTATGCTGCCTTGCCACTGCAGTACTGGCTGAAGCTGGGTTCAGGAGGCCATGCGCCAATCAGCAGTCTAGCCAGCATGCACCGCCACCCCTTCGAGCATCTGCTGGTGCTGCGGCCATCCGGGCGCTGCGTGGACGGCCAAGACGCCAGTGGAACGAGGACAGAACACATGCGACCGGGCTTGTGTCAGCCTTCTTGCGGCGACGACGCTGAATGGCAGCCCAGCGCGGACCGGCTGCCGCGCAGCCTGGTCATCATGTCATGCCCAGCTGAGCACAGTCGCAAACCGCATCTGGGTCGCCTAATCGCGCGCCTGCTTCCCAGCCATGGTGCGATGGGACAGCTGCAGCCCGGTATATTGCCGGCCCGGCCTTTGAACTTGGAGCTGTTTGCGAGGGACATGCACGCGGGCTGGGATGCCGTCGGCAATGAAGTTCTGACTTTTCAACGGGCCGAGCTGTTTTATCCAGTGTAATGTCGTCGCCTGTACTTGCTTAGCGTGATGCGCGCAGCGCGCAAGGCCGAGGCCTCTAGCGTGGCCGGCAACGGGACCGGCCTACCGCCGAGATCACGCTCCGGCCCAGACAACAGCGCAAGCGTGTGTCACCCAAGGTCTATAGCGCTATGAACGTTGCCTCGTGGGAGCTGAAACAATGTTCGATCGCCCTCCTGCTCCCTTGCAGACATAGAAGCCATTGCTCCAGTCCGGTGAGGTCGTACGGCGTATTTGCGTGTTGATCACATTAAGCCCCTGCTCAGGACGGCTTAGCCAGGCAGAACAAACAACATGGGCACACACAACATGGGCCGCTGTAGTCTGCATTTTGCATTTTACTGCACAACGTCTGGGTTGAGTAGACACTGATAGCCGGTAGCATGGCAGCTCGCAGCTGGTCGATGCTTGACCTGCCTGACGAGCTACTGCGCACAGTCGTCCTGTATTCCGACCAAGAAGAGCGGCGTGCGCTTGCAGCCACCTGCATCCGCCTGTGGAACGACAGGCTGCACTTCGCCTCGGAATTCTTCCTCGATTTGGAACCCCGAACTGGCGGAGGCCCTCCGCCCATCTCCGCCCGCCTGATCCGGGCCCTGCAGACCACGACGACGACGCTGCAGCTGACTCTGGGCCTTAAGCCAGACTTGGTATCTCATGCGGAGGACTGCATGCTGGTGACCGATGTTTTAGAAGCATTGAAACCATGCCCAACGGTGGAGCACTTTTCGTTACTAGGCGATGCAGACACGGACCGTAAGCCAGTCCACCACCTCTTCTGGACGCCATGCCACACACAGCAGCTGCTGCGCGCCTTCCCCGGCCTTACAAGCCTTAGCCTGCTGCACCGTGTGATCTCAATCTACATGCTGGGTGGACCCGCTGGGCTGCTCAGCCACCCTGACCTATGCCAGCAGCTGCAGCATCTCACGCTGTGTAATGTGATGCTTGAAGAACCAGCCCAAGAACACCCTGCTGCCGTGACCCTGGACACCCTGTTCCAGGGCTGCAGGCTGCAAAGCCTAGAGCTCACAAACATGGAGCAGCTGCCCAGCCTGCAGCCTCTGGCTGAGCACCTGACAGATTTGTACCTGGAGAACACGTTGTTTGACAACCTACCATCACTCCACCTTGTGTGTGACACTCTGAGTGGCCTGACCAGGTTATGCTCTCTAACGTTGAGTTACGAAGCCAGTTCAGAGTGCTCCATGGATGGCTTCCCACAGCTGATGCAGGCCCTACCCAGCCTAGTCAGCTTGTCTGTGCCTAACCTGGTCGTCAAGGGTGTGGCTGAGCTGGACACCCTGCTTGCAGCCACTCAGCTGACGCGTTTGGTGCTTGAGGGGGTCAAGAGGGTGGCGGAGTCTCGGGCACAAGCCGCCTGCGGTTGGCAGAGGTTGAAGCTGATGGTGGGGTCGGTGGGGTTTGACACCATGGCGGCGGCCTGCCTGCCCCTGCACTCCCTCACCTCCTCGCTGGTCCTGGGGGGCATGACCCTGGCGCGGGGTGTGCCCCAGTGCGTCCACAACCTCAGGCAGCGCTGCACGGTGTATGTGGACCTAGACAGCCTGTCGGTGGACATGGCGGGCACTGCCCTGCTCCCCCTCACACCAGCCGAGGAGCAGCAGGCCTTGGATCAGGCGGCAGCGGTGGTGGCAGCTAACACTCCCCCTGGAGCGGAGGAGCTGTTGACTGTGGCCCAGCGGCTGTTCCAGTTGAGGGAGGTGTCCCGGGAGGGCATGGTGCTGCGCAACATCCCCCGCATCACAGCAGACACTGCCAAGGCCCTGGCCCCAATCTCTCCAGGGGTCACCAACTTGCACTTCTTCCGCGGCGAGGTGGCAGCTGACCTGCAGCTGTTCCTGGGGCTGCTGGAAGGCATGCCAGACCTGGAGCGTGTCATGTTCAACTGGGTTTCCTTTGACGTGCTTGCCATGGAGGGGGTGATGCAGCAGCTGGGGAGCACGCCAGGGTCACGGCCACTCATGATCTGCTTCAGCGTGTCTCAGGAGCTGTTCAATTCCGACGCTGCATGCTGTGAGCGCATGTGCACTTACACGGAAGGCAGCAGTGTGTTTGTCCATGTGCGTGCCTCACCCTACGAGCCTCCCGCTGCTGTTGGTGAGGTGTAGCCGCTGGCATGAGAACATGGAGACGGTGAAGTGGTGACGGTGGTGAGGGGGCTTGAGGGAGGCCAGCTACAGACTGAGGGAGGCCACTGGCCACTGGCCAGCTACAGACTCAGGGCAGGGGTGAGGGATGTGGGTTCAGGGAGTCTCTTTACGTTGACCTGGGTGGTGGGAGCAGGCCAAGGCCCAGGCAGAAACCCTTTCCTTGAAGCATGCTGGCTCTGCTGGAGTAATAGTCTTCTTTTTCTTCTAGCCACTAGCATGAGCTCATAACCACTGCCATGAGGGTCAGCAGGGGACAGCAGGGCAGCTAGGGCCACAAGGGTCACAACAAGGGGTGGCAGGGGCAGCAGCAAGGGTCACGAGGGCAGCAGGAAGGGCGGCAGGACATGGTGAATGGAGGGGGTGTATATGTAGTTATCGTCCTGTAGAAGTGAGTTGAAGAATTTGAAAGAGCGGTCTGCATGAAGATGTGAATTTGCATTGAGATTTACGTACGTCTCATCCTCCGCAGCGCACTTCTGTGTCATGAACTATGCCATCACGTGTCACCATGCTGGGACTTGGTAAGTTAGGGGTGAATGCACGTTTTGGGAAGCGCTTTGCACATAAACTAGCTGTGGTTAGAGGTTGGGGGAGGTGGAGGATTAAGAACTTGGAGTCAGTGAGGTAGAGGGGAGGTGGGTGATGACGAGGCATGATGACCTGACATAACTCTTCTTGGGAGCGACTTGTGTATTTTTGAGCCGTTGACGGGCTGTGTTTGTGGGGACCACCCAAGCTAGCAGACTTATCTTATTTAGGGGTGGTGTGCGCCGCTCAAGCCTGCAGCCGTTCGACCGGGTAGCTGACAACCTGTCTGCTGTATGAGAGCGTTATGTTCACCCTTCTATATGTATACCGCCCCGCCATGTCAAAGCAGGGTAGACTAGGCCAGGCATTACTGTACACATGGATAGAGCACGACCGGTTAATTTAACATCCTGATGTTTTGGTTCTTTAACGTGCTTTAACAAATCTTTAACATACCCGTTTTGCTACCCTGGGACTGCGTCTCACTGGCCACTTCTGCCTGCATAGTGTCGCTGGGTGCATTGCCGTGTCGTGACCAGAACGACAGCAAAAAACGACTCGTATCAAGACCAAGCGGTCGTCTTTAACAAAACGGTTTAACATTAACTTTAACACGTCCGGTCGTGCCCTACACATGGAGCAGGTGATAATGTTATCCCGTTGACAATTTTCGCAGTGAGAGTTAAAGGCTTGTTCTCGCTCAAGCAGTCTCAACATGCCCGTAAGCGCTGCGCCCGCGGTAATCATCTTCCGTCAACCCCATCGCGTCCACCCCAGAATGCACCTCGTCCGCGGCCCATGCCCTGTCGGCGTCAGTCGCATAGCGGGTCGGCGGGAAACCAAACGGAAGCGGGGCGAACACATGAATCGCCGTTGAGTTCCTGGATGCAATAAGCTCCAGATCTTCCGGGTCAGTCGCCTGGCGGCGGCGCCATGCTTGCCAGCCCCACAATTCGACCGCAACGTCCTTCGTCGCCGGCAGCTGCGGTGCCGGTGGTGCCGAGCCTGGTGCGCACGAGAAGCCGCAATGCCGATGCGCAAAGTAGCGAGCTAGTGAGGTCGGGGTGGTTAGGACGCCGAGCTCTGCAGGATGCACGAGGAATGGGCAAGGCAGTCGAATACTTGCAGTAGACACCCTTGCAACAGCCAGCACGACAACATGCTGCAGAGAGGCACGCTAGCAAGAAAGCCATAGAGACCAAAGAACGCCACAGCAATAGCGTCTGCCCTCCTCTCAACCTCCACATGTCCTCCTGCCCCTGAACCCCTTCCCTACACCCCTTTTCCGAACCCCTTCCCTGAATCCCTTCCCTTGCCGCCTGCCCCTTAGCCCCTGCCCCTTGGCCCCTACCCCTTGGCCCCTGCCCCTCACCATAGCTCCTGACCAGCAGCTGGCTGCCCCCCTGCACCAGCTCGCCCCATGCCGGCTTGCTCATGTTGTGTGACGTGAGGAGCACCCAGGCCAGCCGCCCCCCCTGCTCAAACCTGGCAGCAGCAGCAGCAGCAGCAGCAGGAGGTGACGGCATGGGCCAAGGGGGTAGCGTGGGCGCGGCAGCATGGGCAAGTGGT
Source organism: Haematococcus lacustris (assembly GCA_030144725.1). Taxonomy (NCBI): domain Eukaryota; kingdom Viridiplantae; phylum Chlorophyta; class Chlorophyceae; order Chlamydomonadales; family Haematococcaceae; genus Haematococcus; species Haematococcus lacustris. The sequence goes on along the minus strand of JASKMD010000014.1, from coordinate 6,890,330 downwards.
TGCGGGGCCTACTGCATGGGATCCAGCTTGCATGGGCACATGCATGGGTGTAAAGGGTGGCTTGCCGGTGACCAGGCACCTGCAGTAGGTCTTGATGTGGGGCATGGCGCGCTGCCTGCCCAGCGCTTGTAAGTCTAGGCGGGAGTACAGCGGCCTGACCTGCATAGGGGGGAGAAAAGTGAAGGGCAGGGACAGGGGTCAGGGCAGGGCAGGAGGGGCCGAGCTGAGGGGCAGCAAGGCGGGCCACCACAATGTGGCTCAATAGGCCGGTAGGTTCCCGTCAGCAAATGCCAGATGTGGGGGGTGTCAACTCATCAAGGTGTGCACAGGGCAAGGGGGGTGGGCTAGGGGGCAGGAGTGCGGGCCAGCAGGGGGCTATGAGGCTGGGCAGTTGCCTTGCAGACCGCCAGCCTTGGCTGTAAGGGACGGGCACCAGGCAGTGCTGAAGCCTGGGGTTGTGCAGGAGGGACTGGGTGGGTGGCCAGTGGTGAAGAGGTAGAGGTAGAGGTGAAGAGGTAGAGGTGAGGTAGTGCAGAGGGGATCTATCCACCAGGGTTCCACACCTGGTGGCAGTACTTAAAAGTACCTGACCGTGCGTGTCAGGGGGTGGAACTGGGAGGATGGCCATATCTAAGTGATATAGGAAGTGTAGATACAAGATAGGAAGTGTGGTGACAGGTGATGAAAGCTGGGAACCTGGACTTTATTCTATGCCCTGAGCTTTTAAGCCGCACTGCCTGTCAGCCGCTGGTTCCTACATTCCTACATAACAAGATAAGCTATGGGCGGGGACTGTAGCAGGAGGCCCTGAGGAACCCCACTTCCAAAGGGCACCTTCAAAGGCCACTTCCAAAGGTCACTTCAGTCTAGTCACCACCGGGTAGCAGTAAGGTGCCTGGGGCTGGCCATGTTGTTGCAGCTTTCGCAACAACCTTGCTGCCCTGCTGTAGTGATATCCTTTTCTAGTAGGAGGGTAGGAGGTCAGGAAGGTTTTGGTGAGCCAGCTGGGGGGGGCCAAAACCCTGGGTGGGTGGGCAGGGAGGGGAGGGGCAAGAGGGGCAAGAGGGTCAAAATGGGGATGGGGGTGGGAGTGGGAGTGGGGGTGGGTGAGTGGGTGGGTGGGGCAGCAGGTATGGGGTGGGTGCAGCAGGGAGGTGTCCTCTTGCTCACCAGGCTGGACTGTATGTTAGCGGCCTTGCCCGGGATGCTGCCGCCTGCTGCCCACCCCTCAAGGCTGTCCCGCACCTCCTGCAGTCACCACTGCCAGAACACTCACCCCACACAAGACCACCTCACTCAAACACATCTCCCTATCACCCTCTACATTCCCGCTTTCCCACCTTCACCTCCTCCACCCTCTCACCCACGACCACCAGCAGGCCCCACCTTACCCCCCTCATCCCCTCCTCCACACACCCATCCCCCTGCCACTCCCACCTCCACTTTGACCCCCATGCCCTTTCCCTCCCTGCCCACCCACCCTCAGATTCACAGCTCCCTCCAGCTGGCTCACCAACCCCTCCCTACCCCTCCTGCCCTACTCCTAACCCTACAGGGCCCCCTCACCTGGACAGTCGGCCAGACCAGGTGCAGCTGGGACAAGCAGAGGGGGAGGGGGACCGCCCTGGCCGCCTGTTGCCCTCCTGCCCCAACCTTGTTCTGTGCTGCCTGGCTGCTGGGAAGAGGCGGCTGGCGCCAGGCCCCCAGGCCACTTTCTTGCCTGATTCCAGGGCCCCCTGCCAGCAAGGGAGCAGCCTGCTGCTGAGGAGCTGGCTGGGACTGGGGCTGAAACTGGGGCTGGGACTGAGACTGGGGCTGGGTTGTGTCATGCTGTGCCAGGGGCAGCGAGCCAGGTGGGGCACAGGCCGTCAGGGAGCCCCCGAACTCCTGCAGCAGCCAGGCGGGCGTCAGCCGGCCCTGCGAAGAGCACTGCAGCACCACACCCCCGCTGCTGCGGCCTGCTGCCTCGGGTGTGGATGGGCGCGACGCGGTACTCGCCAATGATGGGCTGTGTACGGGGGCCGCGGGCGCGACGGTGGGCGGAAGCCACGGCTCCTGCACCGCGGTACAGATACGAGGGTTGCTGGAACGCAGCGAGCACGCTGCGGGATAGTTGGATCAGGAGGCTCGCGGTCCTCCTATTCACAGAACATTGTTTTCAGGAACACAGGATGGCGAGAGTGGCGTGGAGTAGGAGCGCATCACCTGTCGCAGTAGCGCCCGTAATCGCATGTGCCCGAACTTCGCCAGCGCCGCTCCTGAATGTCTACCCGGGACGCTGGGAACTAAGAAAGCGCGCGCGCTGCTCATGTCGGCCTGTGCGACCACCTTAGCCACGCGATAGCGCCACTGCGTACACGGCAACACGGCATAAAACTCATGAAAGGTGAGCAGCAGCGAATGTAGCAACTTTCGGTAAGGAAATGGAAGAGCACAACAATGGGGGTGGCCGAAGCTAGGCATTAGTTGTGTGTGCACGTATGTGGCGTGGCGGGCTAGCTACAGCGGGCGCTGATCAGAGCATTATGGACCATTTTCACATCGCCGATGTTGTCGCGACCCGGCAGCCTGGCGGCGAGGCGTACCGGCAAAGGCAGTTGCATGGCAGCCAGGTAGTCCGTCAGGCTAGCCTCGAAGTCGGAGGAGGACGGTGAGGCTGCGTCTTTCCAGGGAAAGTCCTGGTGCCAGCTGCAGGCAACAGAGCACCCAGCAGAGTCCTGAGCCCCGAGCAAGTGACATGGTGTTTTCAATCCTTATGAGTGTGGGAGTCACCCATTACCAACTGAAACACTCCCCGCACGACAGGGCGGCATCGAGCCCTGAGCCCTGAGGGGCCCTACAGCAGCCATGTCAGCCTGCTGTCCAGGTCGAACACCTTGTCATTCACTGCCGCACCCAAGCAGCGTGACCCCAGCAAGAGCGGCTGTCAGCCACCATGGCCTGCAGCAGCCTAGCTGTCCCACAGGAGCCTCAAACATCCTAGACACTGATGTGGTCCAGCATGACCCTGATCCTCAGGACAGGGAATGCCTCAGCCTCTCACCCCCCACCCCCCATCCCCTCCCCCTCCTCGTCCTGTCCCCTGGCCACCCCTGCCCAGATCCTCCACGACCCCTCCCCCCTTCACACCCACATGCCCTGCGTCTTAGCGGTGCAGTCGCAGTGGATAAAGTTGGCGGTGGACACCACCACCCTCAGGCCTTCCTGGTACTGCAGCACATCATCAGGCAGCAGGCAGCTGGCAGCCAGTCATGAGTGCCGGCTGATGATGTTGCATTGCCACCACTGACTCTTGAGGCACTTCTAGGGCTGAGGCCAGGTCGGCCAGCCCTGCCCCCAGCACCTCTGCCGGCACTGCCACCAGGCTGAGGAGGAGCCTGAGGCAGCAGCCCAGCAGCTCTAGGAGCACCCCCACAGGGATGCCTGAGGTAATGGACTGCGCGATTCAGCACAGCTGTGCTGGGCTCACAACACCTCGCCAGCAGCCATTGTGCATGCTGCTCAGCAGCCAATGCCATGGCATGCCCTACGACACTGGTGGCCTCTCATGAAGGACAGGGGGAGCCGAATGAGACTCAGCCTAACCCCCCCCACACACACACATGACGCTGGTGGCCTACCCCATGGGGCAGGGCCTGTACCCCTGAGCAGCTAGCTCAGACTCACCCCCCGCCCCCCCACCCCCCCTCCCCAACACCCGCAAGTGGCAGCAAACATAGACCCGCACAGCAGCAGCAGCAGCAGCAGCAGCAGCAGGAGCAGCAACCCGAATACATAGGCCCGCACAGCAGCAGCATCAGCTACAGCAGCCAGCAGCCGCACCGCTGACACAGCCAACCCAAATACCCCCTCCCCCTCCCCTCCCACACGACCCACACTTCAGGTCAGCAGAAGCCTCAAGGCATGCAGCTGGTCAGGGGCATAAAGGGGCCGGAGGGGAGGGGCTGCATGCTGGGCAGGCAAGCCGTCCTGGCAGTCATGGGGCGGCAGCATGCAATGTCAAGCCACCTGGATGATGAGGGCCTTGGTGTGGTGGGTGCCCCAGCTCAAGGGCAGTGGCGGGCTGTGGCACAGGCAGCGCTCTGGGCCCAGCCCCAGGGCCTGCATCCACAGCAGCAGTCAGTGGTTGCGGCGGTTGAAAGGCACTGGCCACCCCTGCAGCTGTCAGCCTCAACCCTGCAGGTAGCTGTCATGGTGACCCTCAGACACATCTTGTTGAAGGGTGGACGAGGGTGAGGGGCGAGGGGTGAGCGGTGAGGGGCGAGGGGCGAGGGGCGAGGGGCGAGGGCGAGGGGCGAGGGGCGAGGGCGAGGGGCGAGGGGCGAGGGGCGAGGGGCGAGGGGCGAGGGGCGAGGGGCGAGGGGCGAGGGGCGAGGGCGAGGGCGAGGGGCGAGGGGCGAGGGGCGAGGGGCGAGGGGCGAGGGGCGAGGGGCGAGGGGCGAGGGGCGAGGGGCGAGGGGCGAGGGGCGAGGGGCGAGGGGCGAGGGGCGAGGGGCGAGGGGCGAGGGGCGAGGGCGAGGGGCGAGGGGCGAGGGGCGAGGGGCGAGGGGCGAGGGGCGAGGGGCGAGGGGCGAGGGGCGAGGGCGAGGGGCGAGGGGCGAGGGGCGAGGGGCGAGGGGCGAGGGGCGAGGGGCGAGGGGCGAGGGGCGAGGGGCGAGGGCGAGGGCGAGGGGCGAGGGGCGAGGGGCGAGGGGCGAGGGGCGAGGGGCGAGGGGCGAGGGGCGAGGGGCGAGGGGCGAGGGGCGAGGGGCGAGGGGCGAGGGGCGAGGGGCGAGGGGCGAGGGGCGAGGGGCGAGGGGCGAGGGAGGGGCGAGGGGCGAGGGGCGAGGGGCGAGGGGCGAGGGGCGAGGGGCGAGGGGCGAGGGGCGAGGGGCGAGGGGCGAGGGGCGAGGGGCGAGGGGCGAGGGGCGAGGGGCGAGGGGCGAGGGGCGAGGGGCGAGGGGCGAGGGGCGAGGGGCGAGGGGCGAGGGGCGAGGGGCGAGGGGCGAGGGGCGAGGGGCGAGGGGCGAGGGGCGAGGGGCGAGGGGCGAGGGGCGAGGGGCGAGGGGCGAGGGGCGAGGGGCGAGGGGCGAGGGGCGAGGGGCGAGGGGCGAGGGGCGAGGGGCGAGGGGCGAGGGGCGAGGGGCGAGGGGCGAGGGGCGAGGGGCGAGGGGCGAGGGGCGAGGGGTGAGGGTGAGGGGCGAGAAAATAGCATACGCTACCTGCAGGTAAGCTGCATTCGCCTGGGCTCTTGCATCCCCGGTGCACAGCACCAGCTGCTGCGCTGCCACCAGGTCAGGGCAGGCTGAGAGCAGCCAGGCGATGTCCACCATGTAGTTCATGGCCTGGGACAAGCCAAGGGCAAAAGAAGTGTGAGGGTGACACGCGGCAAAGATGCGACTAAAGCGTGACCCAGGAAAGGAGCTGGAGAATGAGTGTAAGTATGAGGTGGGGAGTGCAGCGGTTGACATACGAGGGGCGTGGGCAGCAGCTGAGAGGGATGAAACATGGGCTGAAAAAGTTGAGCAGGCAGCAGTGAGAAGCTGGTGTAATGGTGGCAGTGGCACAAAGGGGTTGACATGGGCTGGAAGAAGGTGAGCAGGCAGCAGCGTGGACTGGGGGGTGGAGGGTGTGGCAATGTCCTCGCCAGTTCATCAGCATGCCACATGGGCTGGAACATGGACATGGGCTGGAAGGTGAGCAGGCAGCAGGCAGCAGGCAGCAGGGTGGAGGGGTGTGGGTGGAGGGTGAGGAGGGTGGTGGAGGGGTGGAGGGGTGGAGGGGTGGAGGGTGGTGGGTGGAAGGGTGTGGGTTGAGGGTGAGGAGGGCTGTGCTGAGACCCAGTGTGGTGGCGCTGCCTGGGCTGCGGCTGTCTGTCCCGTTGCGCACCAGTACCAGCTGCATGGGCCCAGCCACCAGGTCAGCCAAGCAGCGGCCCAGGCAGCCTTGGTTGCTGGCAGCGGCCAGGCCCCTGCAAGCGCAGCAGTTGTGGCAGCAGGGCGTGTGGGAGCGGAGTCAATGTACCACCGCCCTCCCGCTCCCCTGCAGACTGGGAAGCCGTTGCTTCAGAGCAGCTTGGGTATGGGTGGCGCTATGGTGCTGTTGCTTCGTGAGCACCTGTTCAGACGCTCCTTGTCAGAAACAGCAATTTCACTCTCTATATGAATGTATCTCTCATGCAAGCCATCTCCTGCCAAGGTGTGGGTCTGTGAGGGTAGTGTAGCTCTTGGGTGCCCTTCATGACTGCAACACCTGGTCCCTGGTGGCGCTTCAGGTGGCGTGACTTAGGGTGCGGTTTCGAGGGCCCTGGGGTAAGGTGGGGGCGGGGCTGGGAGCGGGGTCAGGGTTGGGGTCAGGGGCAGGGGCGGAGTCAGACGGGGGGCGGGGTGAGAGGGGGGGCAGGGTCAAAAGGGGTGGTGGAGGACTGAGGTAAGCAGCAGCACCCTTGCTGACCTGCAGGTTCAGCTGAGCATGCCAGCCTAGACCCCTGGTGGTTAGGGTTTGGGCCAGTGGTCAACAACCCTAGGCGGTCACCAACCCTAACCCCAACCCTACCAACGCTAACCCAGTTGCCAACCTGGACCCTAGAGGTGGCTGCTATGTGCCGAGTGTGTAGGGGGCTTACCTCACCTCACTCTCAGCACCTTGTATGCAGTGTGGTGTTGGAGCGCATCAGAGGCGGAGCTGCCCTGCCCCTGGCCCCTGCCCTGCCCCTGGCCCCTGCCCCTGGCTCCTGTACTCTTTGGCTGAGCTGAGCTCTTCCTGGGCTCACCTCACCTCACTCGCAGCAGCTCAAACGCAGTGTGGGGAGGGAGCACGTCAGAGGCTGTACTGCCCTGCCCCTGGCCCCTGCCCTGGCTCCTGGACTCCTGGGCAATGGCAGGCGGCACGGGATGCGATGTCCCCGCAGTCTCTTCCGCCTCCTTCACCTCTGCCTCCTGCTGCTGCTGCTGTAGCGGGGCAGGAGGGTGCTCTGTTACCCTCTGCCTCTTCGGCATGCGCTGTGGCGATGGCGCTGTGGCTACTGGGCTGGTCCCTGCAAGGCCTCCTGCTGCTGCTGCCTCCCTTACAGGCGTCTGCTGCACGGCTGCAGGAGCGGTGAGAGGAAAGGCAGGGGCTGGGAGGGGAGCGGGGGCAGGGCAAGGCTGAGGCCCAGTCTGCGTAGGGCTGTCAGGGGGGCTGCCGGTGAGGTCGATCACATCCATAGAGCCGACGAATCAAGCAGCCGGCTGAGAGTTTTGCCTGCTCAATTGTGATGGCTTGCACGATGAACAGCAGCACCAGCTTATGCCGGCGATCAAAAGCCAACTCGCGGTGTACGAAAACATCAACTTGCTTTTGTAGTCGAAGGAGCCTGATGTGTTTGTTGGTTCGCGAAGCTGGTCGAGTAAGCGGTGGCTGGCAAGCTCATTCTGCTGCGACAGTCGATTGTGACCAGCAAACATGTGAACATGTGTGGATATGTGGTAGACATGTGTGTGGCTACTGCTAGAGGGCCTAATGCCCGCTTCTGCTCAGCCATTCTTGTGTGTGTGTGCTTGTAGCCAGAGCTCCCCTATTAGCTCCAACCCACACACACACCCTTTGTGAGGGGTTTAATGTTTTGTTTTGTTTAGATTGCCTTGCCATAGCTGGCTACCGCTGCAACTTACTCCGCCACTTGCGTAACAGGGCCTTATCAGGCAGGTACACCCACTCCTGGCCTGGCTGGCCTGGCTTTGGCATGGCTGGGCGGCCTTCCCATCTGCGCAGATCAGTGGGTCGTGGGCCTGGGCCGACTGCACAGCGGCGAATGTTTACCTGCACATGGGTGGGAGAGATGCATGAAGTCAAGTCATGTGCCATGTCAGGTGAATCATGCTCATGTCATGCACAATTGTATGCACAAAATAGTCGTGCACAATTTTAGGCTGAGCGGTTCCTAGATGCACTAGCAAATCACGCACGGTACAGGCCCAAGCTCAGCCTGCAGGCTTTGTACCACTTAGGGATGCCGGGGCCGAAGAAGCGCACTATCATAGTAGATGGAGAAATATACTCCGGAGAAGACGACCCTCGCTACATAGCCTACTTGCAGCGCAGAGCAGGGGCAAGCGGCAGCCATCGCTCTGAGAGCAGACCTCCCCAGGGCACACCTGCACCCCAAGGTACTTGAAGAACCGTTTAGGAACAACGAAACCGGGCAATGTCACTCAGCTTTAATTACTGTTCAGGGACTACAAGCTCGTAGTTCATAGGGCCTGTTGTCCATTTGCTACATGAGTGCATAGTGCAATAGACTTGGTTGCTGCATTGACTTACCTGCTGCAGCTGGATCCGACTGGTGCAACATGCCTAATGCTATGGAACACACCACAGCTATCGGCTTGCTGCAGTCAGACATACCCCAGCAGCATCAGTAGCACAGCCTCGCGTTTGCTTTCGCTGCTGAAGGTCCAGGGACCATGTCCACCCCGCCATTGCGTCTGTCGACTGGGCCCCCTGGTTGGTTGGGGCTGCCAGATGTTGAGGTGTTTGGCACCAGGATTCCTGCACTGCTCCTGCTGCTCCTGCTGCTGGTGGGCTACAAGTACGGCTGGTGAGTTTGCCCAACACCCTGCTGCTGCTGTGGTGGCGAGTGTCAAGGGTCAGGGGCGTCAGGGCTGGATATGTGTATCATGCCTCAGGGTCGAGGTCGGGGTGGAGATGTCAGGGTGGAGGTTGGGAGGTACTGAAAGACCTGGACAGGCGTGTGTAGAGTCAGGGTCCATGGGGGCTAGGCACCCGGCCTGACCCCCACTGCTGTGGCCTGACCTGGCTCCAGTGAGCAGTCAGCGGCAGCACCCCACCCAGCCAGCCTGGTCCTATGGGCCTACCTCAGCACCTTGGCCCTCAACCTTGAGCCTTCATTGCAGTCGAACACACTAATTGTGGACCACTACAAAACAGTGTTTTTTCTGTGTGGTGTTCCCATCGCATGGCATGCTCATGGCCTATACATGGCATACACATGGTCATGGTCGCCTACCGCCTACAGCATTGCCTGACCCAGAGGGCTATATCGTAGAGTTGGCATGACAAAACATGCACTAATTGAAAGCTGATGGCAGCTCAAAGGAGGTACATTACTGTGCCTCAGCAGGCTGCTGCTGCTGCTGGGCCTTGTGTGGCTTGTCTCGCACCCGCTTGTACCCAAGGCCAAAGTACTCCTTGCCCTTGGCTGGCAGAGCTCCCTGCTGTGGCCAGTAGCACAGCTCCAGAGGGCGCCACTTGCTCTCCCCAATGCGGTGCATGTTGAGCGCTGCGTTGCAGTCCCTGTCCAGCCACCTGCCTGGCTGCGGTGCTGGCTTGGCTTTGGTAGCCTTGCCCTTGCCCTTTGTGGGCTCAGCTGCCTCTGGCTCAGCCTTGGTGCGCTTGGCTGGCAGGGGAGTGCTGGGCCCAGGCTCTGAGGCTGCTGCCTGTGTGGCTGCCTGGCTGCTGCGTGGGGGCTGTGGGGGCTTACGGGGGGCCACTACCGGGCACCACATCATGCCCCGCACTGGCTGGTCACGCTGCTGGCTCCAGGCTGGGCGCAGCAGGCGGTGGTGCACCTGCCCTGCTGGGGGCTTCCAGTCCGCAGGCCTGGTGGGCCTGCGCTTGCCCAGCCGGCTCTCACAGGGCTGCTGGCCGTTCACTGCTGAGTTGACCCGGCTGGTGCGGTGCTCATCCACAAGCACCACCCTGCCCCGCCGCTGGTCTGTGCCCCTGGGCCTGCATACCACCACGCAGCAGGCAAGCAGCACCGCATCAGCCCCCAGCCTCCCGGGTGCCAATGCTAGCTGCTCCAAAGAACACCACCAGCTGCTTGGCACGCCCATGGCGCTTCATGGCCACCTCATGGCCTTCATGGCCTTCATGGCCACCTCCTCCATATCCTCCTCCAACTGCGGTCATGCACACAAGGCACACACAGGGTGGCTGACATGGTGGCACCGGCTTAGGCATGACACAGGCATGTCACAGGCAACACCTCTTTCACTTCCTACCAACCCACCACCTTTCAATCCCTTACCCTCCCTCTTTCCCACCCACCCTCACCTTCTTAAAGAGCTGCTCCAGTGTCCGGTCCTGAGCTCCGTACACCAGTCCTGAGCTCCGTAGGGTCCAGGTACGCCAGTTAGCCACCAGGGAGGTGCCAGCTGAGCTTGCTGCTGCCAGGTGCTGGAGGTGGGGCTTGGTCGGTGCCAGCCACCGCTCTGTGCCACGGCGGGCATTGTTTACGCCACTGCCATGCCTGACCTGGCCCTTGGTCAGCTTCCACCGGCGCAGCTGGTCTGCCATCAGCTGGCCTGTCGCCAGATCCCACACCCCTGAGGCTGCACTGACTGCCTGGGTGACGCCAGGGTCAATGCCTACCCCAATCTGAGTGGCTGGATTGAACACAAACTCACGCTGCTCAGCTAGGCCCTTGCCAATGCGGGGCAGTCCCAGAGCATGGGCCGCTACTGCTGCTGCACCTGGGGTTGCCACTGGGCTGCTGTTGCTGCTGGAGAGGATTGCTGCGGGTGGCGATGAGGAGGGGGCACACACACACTGACTCCGTCTCCACCGTCCTCTCGAACTCAAACCCATGGTTGGCCAGCTTGCCTGTGCTGAACCACCTGTTCCAATGGTGGCTACGGGCTGGCTCTCCGGTGAACACATCCTCTGTCTCCCTCGTGAGCCCCGGCTGCTGGCACACCCCGTGGAGCACCCTGCTGTCCACCTTGATGAAGTGCACCCCCACCCTGGCCAAGGGGGTGAGGGTGAAGGGGGGTGGGCAGGTCAGGACCCTAGGACCTACCCTACGCCCGCCACGCTTTGGCTGCCCTGGCACGGGTGGGGTGGGTGGCTGCTGCCACTGCTCCAGGCACCTGCACACATGCACCGCATGGCGCATGCAGCAGGGGAGGGGCACGGTGTCAGCGCAACTGCATCAGCGCAAGGAGCAAGCATGCCCAGCGCAAGGAGCAAGCAGCTGACTTGTCAGGCATCACAAGTGCATGCCGGGCCTCAGCAGCACTGACCTGACCTAGATTGCCCAGACTGCCAGCATGTTGGCGTACACCCCACCGTCAATGGCACCTCACCCCCCACCTGCAGGCGCTCTGCGGTGGCTGCGCTGATGCTGTGGTACGCATACAAGGTGCGGGACCCAGGACCAAAGCAGGGGCAGGCAGGGGCCACAGTACGGGCCAGGGCCAGGGTAAAGACATCATAGCCATCAGAGGGAGGGCATGCGACTGAAATGACACACCCGTTTTACCCCACCCCCGCTCCCGCCCCCGATCCCACTGCCGGCCCCATCCCCTGTGCTGTTTGGCTGGAGGTGTGAGGCTGCAGAGCTGCCCAGCTGCCAGGCCCCCAGCCAGGCAGTGTGGGCAGGGTGAGGCCAGCTGTGAGTAGGGTGCAACAGCCGGCAGGAGCCTGACACTGCCTCAGACACTGCCAGGCAGTCCACCCAGCCACTAGCCCCTACCCAGATTCACCTCACTGCCACCCAGCCCCTGCCCTAGGTCTACCACCACCACCACCATCACCGCCAGCGTCATCATCACCACCACCATCAACATGGTCGCCACCTAAATCGCCTTGAGTGGTGGACCATGGGTGCGCCTGCTGCCTTGGCGCCCTGGGCCAATTCATGCTGCCCCCCCCCCCCCCCCACGCACCTCCCCTCCCACCCCTGCTGCACTGACCTTGTGTCCTCAACCCATCCCGCTGCAGGTCAACACCACCCCCTCTACCCAGTCCCAAGGACACCCCGCAGCCCCTGCTGCTTCAGGCAGCCCTGCCGCCATGCTGGGGGACCTGATGGGCTCCTTGGGACTGGGCACCTCAGGGGCTGCCCGCAGCTCACAGGACCTGCAGCCGGGGCAGGGGCAGGGGCAGCCGCCTGGGCACCCACTGGCAGGCGGGGCAGCACGGGGTGCTCCCGCCAGCACGGGGCCAGCCATGCAGGGCAGCGGGACGGCGGTAAGGGTGGGTGGGGGGGTGGGGGAGGCTAGGGCCGACGCACAGGGACAGGGGAGGGCGTTCGCTGGCCAGGGACATCGCCTTGGGGGCAGTTGAATATGGGGTGGTTGGGCTGCAGGAGCATGGGATGCAGTGCAACACTGAGTGCAACAGAATGAGAGGAATCATAGCTACAAATGACTTGCTGTAACATGCGAAATTGTTTTTGTTCGATCACGCGTCTTAAACTGACTTTTGATGTCATTTGGAGGTATGGAAGGGGCTATTTGGAATTGAATGGCTGGGTGGACGCCATGAAAGCATCCGGGGCTTCAAATGGAAGGCGTGTAATCATCATGAGTAGCGTGTAGGCAAGTTGGCCTCGGGCATGATGTGTGGGCAAGGTGGGTGGGAGCAGAGCTACAGGGGAGTAGAGGATTGAATCGAATAATTGAGTGTGATGCTTGCATTGCGACAGCTCGAGGCCGTCAACTTCGTAGCTTGGGCTTCTGCAGCTGTGCGACAGCGACAAAGCCATTCTTTTGACATTCCGTAGAATACAACAACCTTGATCTACGGCCTTGCAGCCTACGCGTCCAATCCCATATCAACATATACGGCAGCCCCTGCGTGCTGGCTGTGGTGGCATCGCATTGATACGATCGCGTGACGATCTTCACGATGAATGTCTTCCGCCTCGCCGGGGACATGACACACTTGCTGTCCATCGTGGTGCTGCTTCTTAAGATAAACGGCATGAAGTCGTGTCGAGGTGAGCGTCGACGCTCCTGGTCCAGGTGGCAGAGCATTGCGGCATGTTCATGTTGCTGTACGCTGCACGTTGGCCGCAGGCGTGTCTCGTAAGACGCAAGAGTTGTACGCACTGGTGTTTTTGACCCGGTACCTCGACCTCTTCACCAATTTCATCTCATTGTGAGCGACACAGTGACAGCAACAGGAACACCAGAATGGGAACCAGCAGTGTAAAGGATCGGCATGGATAAGGATGAGCATCTACAGGGGAGCAGGGGTGACAGGGGTGTGGGGGGTCAGCCAAAGCCAGCATTAATCTTGCCCTCCTTCATCAGCAAGCCTTGACGAGCATCATTCTATCTCATACATGCAAGTACCGTGGCTAGCAGCGGATATGGTACCCACTTGGCAGACATCATGTCCTGGTGATGACCAGCGTTTGACTATGAGCTCCAAATTCCGTGAGGGACAGTGTGAAGCCTGACACACAGCCGGTGGCCTTGCACAGGTACAACACCATCATGAAGCTGGTGTTCTTGGGCACCTCCGGCACCATCTTGTACCTCATGCGCTACCACAAAGTTATCAAGGTAATTCCAGCAGGGGCAGAACCAGAGCTAGGGGGAGGGGGAACTGAGGAGAGGCACAGGGTCAGGGACAAGACCTGGGGGGCTACACAACGGGCCACACAGGGTCACAGAGTGCAGCAGAGGCAGAGGGCCTCTGCTACAAGTTGAGTAAAGGCACCCACCGAGTGGAGCCACCGACAGGGGCAAAGACAGAGGGCCTTTGCTTCACTGGGTGGTCCGACACAGCCCGACACAGCCCGGCACAGCTGAGGCAGAGGCAGGGTGTGCCTGACACACAGCTTTTCAAGGGCGAGACCAAGCGCGAGGCGTGGAATGGATTGTGAGGGGTGAGGGGTGAGGGGCATGGAGGGGGCCCGCTGTGAGGGGCCAGCATGCAGGGGTCTGCATTGAGGACACTGTGGCCTCATTTGGCCATGGCAATACCAGTGGCCCAGCTGACTGTGAGTCAGGCCCTTGAGGCAGTTGCAGCCAGCAGCCAGCCAGCTGCCAGCAGCGTCGCCTGGCAGTGGGCATCATGCTGATGAGGCGGCGGCGGCTGCCTGCGGCTTGCGTACAGGTAACGTACGACAAGGACCAGGACACCTTCCGCTACCAGTTCCTCATCCTGCCCTGCGCAGTGTTGGCCCTGCTCATCAACAATGAGCGCACACCCCTGGAGGTGAGGCGGCAGCCCCGGACCCTCACCCCGCACCCTGCTCATGGACCCCGCTCCTTGATCATGGCCCTTGCTCCTTGCTCAAGGCCCCTCCAGCCTGCCTCTGCCCACAGCCTCAGCCACCAGGCCACAGGGCTGCCACCAACCACCTTGGCCCTGTGCTCCTCCCTTCCCCTGCACCACACAGGGTCGGACCCCCTGCACCTTCATATCTCCCTCCCTGCTCCAACCCTGCTCCCTGCAAACGGGTTACCCTAATCCTAACCCTAACCCTCCCTGCAAACCTCCTTCCCACCTCTCTTTGGCTGCTGAACAGCCCCACACCTTCTTACCCTCCCACCCCCACAAGCCCATGTCCTCCCTCACACTGAGTCTTCTCCACTGCCGCCACTCCACTGCCTGCTGCAGGTGCTGTGGACCTTCTCCATCTACCTGGAGGCCGTGGCCATCCTGCCCCAGCTCATCCTGCTGCAGCGCACCCAGAACATCGACAACCTCACCGGAAACTATGTGTTCCTGCTGGGGTAAGTGCCTGCAGAGACAAGGGCAGCAAGGGCAGGAGCAGCAGCAGCAGCAGCAGCGGGCGCAGCGGTAGTGGGAGCAGCCGTGGAGCAACGGAAGGAGCAGGGGACGTACTAGGGGCAGCTGCAGGAGGAACAGCAGGGCTCAGCACTACTCTTTGATTTTCATTAGTGAGGGGAGGGGGGGGGGAGGAGGGGAGGAGGGGAGGGGGGGGAGGGGAAGGAGGGGAGCATCACCCCAGCAGCCCTCAGCCCTGCCAAACCCCGCAGCCTGGCCCCTGCCACGTGAACACAGCCCAAAGCCTGAGCCTGGCCTCACCTCATTAGCCCATCCGGTTCCAGCACCCCACCCCCTTTCATGTCCGCATCCTGATCAGCCCAGCCGTCAGCCTGGTTAAAGGCCAACTTCCAACCCCCCAGCTCTCATCCCTTTCCCTCAACGGCCATTGTGCGGGTCTGTGCCGGCTTACTTCCTGCCCTGCTGCCAGCCTCTCCCCTGCCCCTGCTGGCGCCCTGCTGTGTGGCGCAGGACGTATCGCGCGCTGTACATCCTGAACTGGGTGTACCGCTACATGACTGAGCCTGGCTACAGGCAGTGGCTCGGTGAGGCAGGGGCGGGGGCTGGGGTGGGGAGCTGGGACAGGGGTAGGGGCAGGGGTGGGGTCAGTGGCAGCGGCAAAGGCTAAGACTCGATCACAGGCAGCAGGGGGCCTGTGAGCGTGAGGGTCAGGGTGAAGGTCCGGGGACAATGCCAGGTGAACTCACCTCCCCGCCTGTCATGTGCAGCTATGCCAGCTGCAACCCAACGTGTCGCTCCACTGAGTCTAGGCTGACCCTGGTACCTGCCCTGCTTCTAGTCACCTTCCACCTCTCACTCTCCCGGTTCTGGCGTATCCGTCAGAGGTCAGCGTCACGTCGGCTACAAAGCAGGGCACAGTACACGACAGCCATGATCTTCCCCTGATGTTGAGGTTGATGATGATGATGATGATGAGAAGGAGGAGGAGGAGGACGCCCACCAGCCCCTTCACCTCACACCTTGTTGCCCCTTTGAGCCGACCCTGGTGCCTGCTACCCTGATGCTGCGCAGTGTGGGTGTCGGGCATCATCCAGACCATCATCTATTGCGACTTCTTCTGGTAGGCCTCCTGACACATCACCAGCAGCATGGCAGCAGCACCACACAAACCATGCCATGCAGCAATCATTCAGCAGGTCATGCACTTTTCCTGCAGTTTTCCTGTGTTTGACCTGAGAGTGACACCCTTCAGCACGCCACGTGCATACGTTCGCTACTGCAAGCGCCATGCCATTACCCAGCGGTGTCAGCCATCGTTGCATTTGTTGCTGCCATGATGCCCGGCTCTACCTCCTGCTCCATCCCTTCTGCTCCACCTCCTGCCCCCCCGCCCCTCCTGCCCGCCCCCCCCCCTCCGCCCCTCCTGCCCCCCCTGCCACCTCCTGCTCCACCTTCTGCTCCACTTCCTGCCCCTGTTGCCCCTGACGCCCCTGACGCCCAGGTACTACCTGAAGAGCTGGCGCAACAACGAGAAGCTGGCGCTGCCCGCATGAGGCCGCTGCGTGAGCCTAGTACCTACATCAGGAGGACACAAGGACACAGAGCTTGCATGAGTGGCATGCAGGGAAAACCTTAGTTGACACGTCTTGGATCATGGCGTCGTAAGGTTTGATCGGGTGGGAGCTGGAGTATAGAGGGCACGAATGGTCAGAGCGCTGGGTCTTGGGTCATGATGGCACGGCGCACCTCAGCACCAGGGAAGCAGCGCAGCAGCCAAAGCTTCGGGCTGCAGCTACCATGGCGATATGGCGCAGGCATGGCGATGTGCACTGCAGCGTTGCGTTTGCATGGTGACGGCTGACATGAGTTGTAGACGTTGCCCAGTCACATTGTTAAAGAGGAAGAAGGCGCATACCTCCCTTCCCCTCGTGGGACTTGTAAACGTCGTCAACGCACTATAAGAAAACAAGGGGTGCAAATTGTTGAGCTTGTTGAGCCTGAGCTCAAACCAAGTGTGCCCAGCACGCATCAGACTGCGTGAAAGTAACTTGTGGTGACACCGACTTGATGGTCTTGCACGGCAGCGGCAGTGATCTCAGTCAGCTGAGTAATGTGGCGGTAATTGGCACAGTGGAGGAAGTGAAAAGGGGGGGTGGTAGAAGTCGTCCTTGCGTGCTACTGCCATGCCGCCACATTACAATGTGCCGCCAAAATCTTGTAATACAAACCGTGCTTTCCAACGGCCTCTCCCGCCCATCACCAAGTCCAGTCAACATGTCAAGAGTGCCACGCGAACGTGACAACGGCAAGCACAAAACGGCACCGCAAACTCGGTCGCAGCTTGGCTACTGCTGCTCCCTGCCCTGCTGCTCTTCAGCTTGCTACTGCTGCTGTGACGCAGTCCTCTCGCGCACAAAGCTGCTGCCCATCACCCCACCGCAGCAGCACACCGCAAATCGGATCCTGCCCAAAGCTGAGCAGCAGACAGACAAAACTCATTCAACATCAGAGGTAGCAGACAGCAGCAGCAGGGAGCTGTGCCCCCTCCCCAGCCTGGGCCTGCCAGGCTGCTTCAATCCTCCCCTTACCCCACACCCTCCAGCCATAGGAACTCCCCGCCCTTCACTTGGCTGCCACCTCCTTCTCTGCCTGCGAGCGCAGCTTGGCCAACATGGCGGCCTTCTTCTTAGGGGTCACATAGCTGGACTTCTTGGTGCCTGCGCCCACAGCCAGCCAGGGCAGCAGGGGCTGGAGGCTGGAGCAGGTGGGCGCAGCAAGGGAATGAGAGCTGGCAAGCAAGCAGGGGCAGTAGGGCAGAGGTGAAGGTTGAGCCCTAGCCACTAGCACCCTCAGCTCAGTGAGTGATCCTGAGATTCATGCTAGCACCCTCATATGCATCTGCGCCATTCAGATGGCATGGTATGCAGCAAATAAGGCATGAGTGGGATGGTGTGACTGCATTGGTGAGGCAGGAAGCAGGACCGCCTAGCAGGCCCGTCTGCCCTACTGAAGGGCAGGGTGTTAAGGCAGGGGAGGGACACCCCCCAATGACGCACGGGTCAGGCTGAAAGGTTTGGCAGCGAGGCAGTCAGCTAAGTGGCCAACTCAGTATGTGGGTCAGGCAGGGGCCTGTCTGTAAGGTGGTCAACTGACTAGCCGAACATTATAGGGATCCCAGCATGTTGCGCACTTTAACAGTGCTAAGCCTTGCTGGTGATCAAAGTCTGAAAACCCTAGACTATGTCAGATCTGGTCATCAAACTTTAGTGCCTGGCCAACGCCAAGAAGTGCTCCCGGAGTTGGGCCAGTGCTGGGCCTGGCTGTGCCTGTTGAGGTGGTGATCGCCTGACCCACCCACAGTGCCTGCCGCAAAACACTGGCAAATAGCCAGCATTTTCCCATACTGCCTGTGCTGGACAATGGCCATGACCTAGGGCCCTAACAAAACCAAACGTGAAGATGGGGAAGGGTCAGGGAGGGGTGCAGGAGGGGAGGGGAGGAGAGGGGAGGAGAGGGGTGAAGGAGGGGAGGGGTGAGGGAGGGGTGCAGGAGTGTTGTTGCCTACCCGGGTAGTTCTCCAGGGTGTAGCCCTCCATGGATGCTGCAGTGGAGCTCTTGGTCATACTGCCCTTGCCCTGTATGAACCATGCAACACACGGGAAGCTGAGGCATGAATAGGAGCGGAACAAGGTATTGGAAGCAGTCATTTCAGAGTGTAGGGACAGAAGGAGGCCGGAGGTGAAGTGTGCTGCTGAGCGTGACAACGTGACAGCAGCGGTGAGCCAGACTTTGACAGCAGCAGTGAATTACAGCACACAATTACAGCACATGTGACAGGCACTCTGCACAACTAGGGGTGAGGGCAGGTGCGGCGTGCCGCACTAGACAGCCAGCAGCTCAGGTAGCACAGCAAACAAGGGACGCTTGGCAGCATTGAACAGAGCAGGAGAATGAAGGTGGTGGCCTGAGGAGGTGCTTTGTGTGCTACAAGGCTGTGGGTAGCTGCAGCACATGGGTGGCAGCAGCTTGGGTCGCCCACCTTGAGCATGCCCCCGGTGCTCTCCTGCCATGGGAGCCTGCGGGCACATGGGGCCAAGGGGTCAGGCGACAAGGTGGGCTGCGGCCACCAGACCCTACCAACACCCTGCTGCCGACCCAGAATCAGGACACAGCTGTCGTACGATGACACAGAGTGCCGTGGTCGCTTCATACTGGGGTGATGGCACTGCTTGGGCTCAAGCAATTGCTTATTCAAGCCTACAGCAGCTATAACACTGGAAGGCCCCAACGGGTGTAGCAGCTCGGTGGCTGACGAGGGTCTTGCTGCTGAGGATTAGGGGCGCTCCGTAACGCCGGGCCTCACCCGATGGCGGCAGCCTGCTGCGGTGATGCCAAAGCTGCTCCCAAGGCTGCGACAGGACCATCGGGGAACAGGCCTTAGAAAGCGGAACACCTAGTGCACCCTGTCTCTGCTTGCTTGGGCATCCTACCGCCAGCAACCAGGCCTAGAACTGCGCGGCGATCCACGCTGGGCTCAGCGGAAGCCCTCACAACGACCGAGGAGGTCCGGCTGGCACGGACAGGGGCGGCCTGCGAAGCCCCACCACGCAAGCCTGGGGCACATGATGCATAATTCTCAGCGAGCGTGTTGCTTTGAGAGACTTACCCTGAGGTTCTGCATTGCGATAGCTGACATCCTTGTAGGCTGTGAAGGGTTGACGGAGTGGTTGTCCAGGCTACGAGGGCTATACGTAGAGTTGTAGTCGCGAGATTTTAGATCCAGAGTGGGGTTCGACAATATAGAGTGAGCAAAGCTGCAAGCACAAGCGACGGGCGCCAAAAACTCCATGCACGCACACGGCAGGTGCCATCAGGCTTGTTGATGTGATGATGGGATAGAGGAATGAGGCAGTGAGCTTGAGCGCAGCGAGGGTACTATACCTACCCACTCAAATTGTTTACCTGCCTTCTTGCTTGCCTAAATCGTAGCTGTTTGTGGCTACGTCATTGGCCTAGCTATCGTTGTGGACAACTTTGTCGATTGTCTGAGCACATCGCTAAGGTTCCCAAATAGACATCTCTATGTCCATGTAGTAAATAGTATAGACTAGAGATAGTAAATAGTGTAGACTAGTCGACTATTTCGTCACCAAATCAGCTCGTTTTAGTCGCAACGGGGCGTATATTAGCTCACCAGACACGTCGTGCTAGTCTTAAGAGCAGTCAGTATCAGTTGCTATTCTGTTGATCTGCCGGCCAAAGGATTGCCCACTTCCTTATCGACGAACTCCGATGGCTGCAGCTGCTGGCCCATCGGGAATTAGAATTGCAGGCAAAGCTTCGAGATAGCATCTACAGCAAGCGCTTCTCATTTCAGGTCTATGAGTTTCAAGGACAAAGCGTTTGCAAAGCCGTTTGCGACGATTGTGACCAGTCCTATAGCTGCGTGAACATGTCTACCACAAATGAACACAAGTGCAAGCCAAAGCGACAGCGTGCGGACACAACACCAGATGGAGCAGCAGCAGCAGCAGCCGCAGAGCTGCCTTTCCAGCGAATTGCGAAGTGCTGGAATGGTACAACGCTGCCTCCCTGTACATGTCAACATGTCAATGCCCGTGTCTTTGACTCTATATACATGTGAATGTTAACAACAACAATGATGACAACGAGTCTTCCCGTTGAAACTCTGCAATCGCCTAGGACTTTTTTTTTTGCATGGAGCGACTAGACTATCTCTAGGGAGCGGTTCCTTAATTACGTTTAATTAAGCGTCATATTAAGTATTAAGTCGCTTACTACCACTTAATATTAAGCGCTGGTGACTCTCTTTTTCTAACCCTCTCGCTCTACCCTTCGTGGCTCTATCCCTTGCTTGATGTAACCCCACTGCGGGCCCGCGGCGTGGTCCTGCCTAAAAAGTGCATCGACCCCTTTACTGGGTACGCGATAGCTTTTCCTTACTACACGCACAAGCACACAGTCGTTTAATGTTTGCTCGCGGTATTACCATTTGTGCACTACTAGAGAGCAACTTTGCTCAACTCGCATTGTTTGTGCTTAAGAACCACACCATTGGCCTTTGCTGGGTACGCAGATGCAACACCAACCAAAGCGCGTCTTTGTGCAACTTGGTCGCGGTCCACTGCGGGGCCGGGCCCCAGCGACCCAGTCACAGCCGTTTTGCTGTAATACAGCTGTTCCGAAGCCACTACGGCTTGTTGGCATATGTTGCCTGCCCGCGTGCCTGCCGGCTGAAAGTGCCAATGTGAGGCGATTACAGTTGCGACCCGTGCGCTGGGGTCGCACAGCTGCACTCATAGCAATGTGGGTCAAAAAGAAGCCACTTAATACACTTAAGGGGCTTAATACGACCGGCCTTAATTTAATTAAGCTATTAAGTTAATATTAAGCGGAGGAACCGCACCCTAGATACAACCTTCGCTCAGTAAAGGCGACATTGTCCTGATATAAGCAGGCGCTATGCTTGAGGTGCGTATGCAAATCAAGGTGGCGCACCCTGTCGCACACGCTTGGGCGCCATTGGCAAGCGCGACCCCACGACCACGACAGCTGCCGTCGGGGAGCCTATGTCAGATACTTGGGCCAACGCTTCCAAACCTCTGCGCAAGTTGAGTAAGACGGTGCCCATCGACGTTCACAAAAGTGCGGGAGTAAAGTCTGCGACCCCAGCCCCGCACTACAGCAACAACACTCACGATAAATAAGGCCGACGCGGGGGCCTTTTTTGCATCGGATGGACTTTCTGCTCCGATAGAACGATAGAGCGTTGAATTTAAGGGGGACCTCGCTCTTGAATGAGGTCCTAACTCGCAGCGGTTGCGGAGATATAACAATCCGCGCGCGAGGTACCCCCCCCTTTTTGGGAATCTGCACAGATGTTGGTTAAATGAGCCCGGAATCTGTGCAGATGCATGCCGATGCCTTTAGGAAAAGCGACATCTGTGCAGATGCCGGTTATTAAATCTGTGCAGATGCTAATAAAGGCGACATCTGTGCAGATGTCGGTAATTAAATCTGTGCAGATGCACAAAAGGGCGACATCTGTGCAGATCAGCCGACCCCAACTAACAGAAAATGGCAGGAAACCGACCCCTGGTAATCAAAACGACGCCGCGTCTCAGCCACGTGGATTCTATTTATGTTTCGCACATCACTGGATAGAGGACTCCGCCAGCTATGCGGTGCAGCTTGTATCATTAAATACTGTGCACTGTGCTGAGTGCTATGGCGGCTCAAATCTTGACATTCAAACTCATGCCAGTTTTGCTCATGCGGGCCTCGTCGCGAGAGACCGCCGCGACCGACGTGGCCCAGGAGCACCTGCACACAGTGAGGAACAATCGCCGCAGTCAAAACGATTCACATGGCACGCCAAACCGATGTAAAGACGCCCCTCCACCCATGCTCGGAAACATGCAAGGCTGCTGCGATGCTTGACCCCTTCGTGAGCAGTACTGTTGGCCTGGCCACTCTGTAATGCATCACAAGGTGTGTAGCCATTGCTATGTTACCTTGCTCGACATGTTGGGTCCGATCCCTCCCGCCTGCCCGCCGCTTGCGTGTCGAGCTCGTGTCCAGCTCCGCTTTGGCCCCCTGCTGCTCAGATGGAGGGGTGAGCATGCCAGGGGAGGCACTAGCACCAGCTGCCACCTGCTGCCAGGGGGGGGCAGCAGGAGGGGTGGGCAGCCCAGGGGCGGCACCAGCACCAGCTGCCAGCTGCTGCCGGGGGGGGGCAGCAGGAGGGGTGGGCAGCCCAGGGGCGGCACCAGCACCAGCTGCCAGCTGCTGCCAAGGGGGGGGCTGCAGGAGGGGTGGGCAGCCCAGGGGCGGCACCAGCACCAGCTGCCAGCTGCTGCCAGGGGGGGGCTGCAGGAGGGGTGGGCAGCCCAGGGGCGGCACCAGCACCAGCTGCCAGCTGCTGCCAGGGGGGGGCAGCAGGAGGGGTGGGCAGCCCAGGGGCGGCACCAGCACCAGCTGCCAGCTGCTGCCAGGGGGGGGCAGCAGGAGGGGTGGGCAGCTCAGGGGCACCTGCACCTGCCTCCTGCTCATCCCCATGCAGGCCGGCCAATGTGCTGCAGATGTGGGCCATGACAAGACCCTTCAGCTTGGAGCTCAGCCACCCCTTCATGACCTCCTGCTGGTGGAAGCGAAGGTAAGCTCAGCTCCCTAACAGATAGCTTGCTAGCCTCCTCGATAGTGGTGTGGCTGTCAACGCTGCCCATCATAGGTCAGGGCATAGGCTGCTGCCAGTCTATGTTGCCCCGCATGGTCCCCCACATCAACCACCACCTGGCCCACCCTGTGAGTTGTTGCTGCTGCTTTCATCTCCGCCTATGCTGTCCGTCGGGCCATAGCTGCTGCTGCCTCCTCACGCCGCACTGTCCTGCGTAGCTCTGGCAGGCGCTGTGCAATGGCCAGCACGTCTACTGCCGTCATGGCATTGATGCTGGCCGTACGCATGGACATGAGCACAGCGAGCTGTCAGCTCCGATGACATGCACCTTGCCATGCTTCTTGCATGCTGCAGCCATCAGGAACTGCACAGTGGATCGCATTGGATATTGTTGTTGGATATTGTTGTTGGATATTGTTGTTGCTGCAGCTCTTAGGCCGTTCAGGGCAGTGCAGATAACCAGCTCTTGGTGGATTATTCAGGGCCTGAAGATGAGCATGCCGCCGGCTGTGACCCATGGGGTGGGCTGGAGTTGCTAGGGCCGGGAGGGTTGGGAGGGGGTGGGAAGGGTTGGCGGGGCAGTGAGGGGGCTGGGAGGGGGTGGGAGGGGGGGGGAGCGGAGTGGGAGGGGGGAGGGGAGTGGGGAGGGGGGGTGGAGTTGGGAGGGGGTGGTGAGGGTGGGAGGGCAGTGAGGGGGCTGGGAGGGGCTGGGAGGGGGTGGGAAGGGGTGGCGGGGCAGTAAGGGGGCTGGGAGGGGGCGGGGAGGGGGTGGGAGGCTTCGGCGGGGGCTGGGAGGTGGTGGGGCTGCAAGGGGGTTCGGCCGGAGTAGGCTAGTCAATCCTGCAAGGCAGAGTCGGGTCACGCCAAAGTCATTTCAGGCGGGCCTGATAATGATGGATTGCCGTGCTTTCTTTTCCAGCAGCTGTGTCGTTGAGTAATGAACAAAGTAATAACGAGACATTCTGAATAACTCACAGTGGTCAGCTCACAACATGCCGATTTGTGCAAGGGGGTCCCTTTTCTGTGTGGCTGGCGAGAGAGAGACGCACATTTGCAGCAATGTCGCGTTATCTCTTGCCCAACGACGGCCTTCCGACGCCGCCTGCACCAACGAAAGGCTCGCGGAGCGAGCCAGGCGGGCTGAAATGAGATTGTACTTCTGGCTCGATAGCCAGGCGCAGTTCCATCACTGATGCCGCTACATACCACTAGAACAATCGATGGTGAGCAGCTGAGGTGTGTCCGCGCTCGCTTGCGCCGGCATGGCCTCACTCGCAAGAGGTAACGCGCCGCTTGCCAGTAGATGCGCACTAATTCTGCAGGTGCCAATGTGACGAACGGTATCGAGAAACGGTGCAGTATTGAACGAGTATTTGCATGAAGATTACCAACCCCATGTTGGGACATCCTGAGTGCAGATGCCGGTTATCATTTAAGGACGACATCTGTGCAGATGCTTATAAAGGCAACATCTGTGCAGATGCCGGTTATCAAATCTGTGCAGTGTTACGAGCGCCGGTCGAAGCGCTAGCGAAGCGTCTCGAAAAAGTGATGACGCGATTGCGTCATAGTGGTGTCGGAGTGTAATGCCAATGACCGGTGTCAAATGCTGGGTTCGACTCCCAGGCGGACAGCCTTGTGAAGGCACTGACATCGCCCTTGTCCGCTGAGTTGGCACTACCTCCACACACCAGCTACGTAACAATCTGGCTTCCAGACCGACGTTGAGAGATTTCTGGCCAGACATCGATATAGCAACAACGTGCCCGAACCTGATGGCGGACTATGACGTGTTTGACGACGCGGAGCTGGAGCTGAACGCGATGGATACTGAGGAAGTCCGGCCAGAGCCTGTGGGTCCGCCAACCCGCAATTTAGGCGAGCTCAGTTTGGAGGAACTCGAGCAGGAGTTGCGCAGGAGGCGTGCTCGCCATGAGCAGCCCGGCCAGCATGCAGAGGTAGCCGCTGGAGGCAGTGGCATTGCTGGTGGCAACGGTGCTGTTGGTGGCGGCGGTGTTGCTGGTGGTAGTGGTGGTGTCGGCCAGCCTACAGCTCCAGGTGGCACTACCGGTGGGGTGCTTACCCCCGGTAGTGGCCAGGTTGCGCGTAGTGGCCCAGGGGGCACGGCGAACCACCCTGCACCCGGTGGGCCTGGGGCCACGGGTGGCAGTGGTCCTGGCAACTCAGGTGGCGGCAGCCAGGCTGGTGAGGGCCAGGCAGCGGCGGCGGCGGCAGCCGGGGCCGGTGGCCCGGGGCCGGGCGCCAATCAGCCCGGCGAGAACCAAGTGAGTGGCTTCAGAGCAGTTATGCCCAACCCTAATGTGTGGCGTATGGATGATGTAGAGAAGGGCAGAAATGTGAAGATGTTCTTACGTGAGGTGACACGATGGGCAGCTGTTGCACGTGTGCCCATGATTGACGCGTTGCAACTACATGTGGCTGATCCTCTCAAAGAAGCTTTGTTTGCTATTGCCGAGCAGGCTAAGGCTGAGCGTCGGCTCATGACAGAGGAAGACATGGAAAAGATGTTCCTAGACCTGGTGGGTGCGGATACCATCCAGGTGCAACACACTGCCATGAAGAGGCTGATCAATAGAGAGTGTGTCCAGGGAGACCAGAGTGTTGCACAGTACAATGTGGCGTTCAGGCTGCTAGCACAGCAGGTGCAAGCTTTCCCTGCTGGTGCACTGTGTGAAATGTATGTGCAAGGTCTACAGGCTGACCTACGCCGTGAGTGTGCAGTCATGCCGAATGGCTTGCCATGGAGCAACCTGAATGATGTGATGATGTATGCGTTGGGCAGACAGGTCTCCATGCAGGCAGGCGTGAGCAAGGCTCAAGGCATGGTAGCTGTGGCAAGAGGTGCAGGCAGTGGCAGGCCTGACCGGCCCCGTGGTGGGCGTGTACGTGCCCGTGGTGTGCAGATGCAGGCGGCAAACACCGTTCTGAAGCGGTGGCTTCCGCCGCACCGGCGACATGAGGAGACCGAACTGGACCGGTTCCTGGGGGCGCACCGTGGGGGCCGTGGAGCTGGCCCATCTCGTGGCGGAGGCCGTGGTGGTGGCCGCGGAGGTGGCCGTGGCTCTGGCCGTGATGGCGGCTCAGCTGGGCGTGGTGGTGGTGCAGCATGCCGCACATCAGAGTTGAATGCTAATGGCAAGCGGCCACTGACATGCTACAACTGTGGCGGCACAGGCCACCTGGCACGTGACTGTGCGTCGCCTCGTGGTCAGGGTGCTGCCTAGGGAGTTGCCCTGGACTCTGCTGTGCACGCTAGCCAGGGTGATGACAAGCACGAACACGTGCCATGTGCGTTGAAGAGGCCAAAGTTGTCTGTTGGGCCACTGCATGGTATGTGTAAGATTCCTGCTTTGTCCAGTGCACAACCTTCCGGTGCTATTGCAAGCGCCCATGGTGTGGATCTCTCGTTTGTATATGAAGCCAGCCTAGGAGGCAAGCCATGCAAAGTCATGATGGACACGGGGTCATCCTTTGACCTAATCTCTGAGAAGTGGCTAACCAATGCAAGGAAAGTGAACCGGAATGGACAACCCGTAAGTTCAATCAAGGTGTCCATTGCCACGGCGCAACCAACAGTGGCTGAGAGCATTGATGGCAAGGTGATACGCATGGCCGAAGAAGCAAGAGGAGAATTGTGCATGCAAGGAGTCAAGACGACGGCCGTGCTTAAGGTTGTGCCTGGTATGCTGGGGCAGATTGACGTCGTGCTAGGCAAGCCATGGCAAACGATGTATGATGCCAAGCTGCTGGTACGGGAGCAGAGCTGCCATGTTACTACGCCGGATGGCAAGGCACACACCCTGTATGCCAAGCGACCGAGACATGCAAATGGCAAGATGCTTGCACAGCTAACAGAGCTGCGCATGACACCGGAGCTGATGAGCGCCCCTCAGGCAGCACGAGCTGTGCGGCATGGTTGCCCTAGTTGGCTGCTGATGGTGCAAAGAGAAGAAGGGTCGGTGTCGCCACACACATCGTGCGTAACCGGTAGTGAACAACATATAAAGCTGAGCCTAGCATCAACGGGGCTGGTGCCTGAGAGCACGGTGACAGAAATGGTCAAAACTTACAATGACGTCTTTGCTGATATCCCCGCTGGTCTACCGCCTGAACGAGGTGTAGGGCACACCATTCCACTGGAAGCGGGTACGCTGCCACAATGGGCACGCATGTACCGTTTAAGTCAACGTGAGATTGAGGAAATGAAAAAGCAGGTATCGGCGCTGCTGGAGAAGGGCTGGATAGAACCAAGCGCTTCGCCCTGGGGGGCCCCAGTGCTCTTTGTGCAGAAGAAGGATGGGTCCCTGAGGATGTGCATTGACTACAGGGCGTTAAACAAGCGCACGGTGCGCGACCGATACCCATTGCCTCGTATTGATGATTTGCTTGACCAAGTCCGGGGGAAGAAGGTGTTCAGTTCTCTTGACCTGCAATCTGGATATCACCAAATCAGGATCACCCCCGAAGATGTCCCAAAGACAGCTTTCCTCACGCCCATGGGCCAGTTTCAATATAAGGTCCTGTGTTTTGGGCTGTGCAATGCCCCTGCAACGTTTCAGAAAACCATGAACAGGATCTTTGAGCCCATGATCAAGGCTGGTTCCGTCCTTGTCTACCTAGATGACATTTTGGTGATGAGCAATACCCCTGAGGAGCATGTGCAGCATTTGAGGCAGGTCCTGGAGTTGATGAGAGCCCACAAGCTGTTTGCAAAGCTGAGCAAGTGTGAGTTCAACAGACCTGAGCTGGCTTTCCTGGGCCACATAGTGGGCAGGAACGGTGTGGCAGTGGACCCTGCTAAAGTGAAGGTGGTGGCTGAGTGGCCTCAGCCCCGAGGGCTGAAGGAATTGCAAGCCTTCCTAGGTCTGTGTAACTTCTTCCGCCGCTTCATCCGTGGCTACAGCTCTGTGGCTGCTCCCCTCACCGACCTGACAAGGCAAGACAAGCAAGCTGCACCTACGGGGGCACAACATGATGCAAGAGTGCAGGAAGCCTTTGCTAAGGACCCTCAAGTCAAGGGTGCCTTCCAGGCTCTGAAAGCAGCCCTGTGCTCAGCCCCTGTCCTAGCTCTGCCTGACTTCTCCAAGCCGTACTTAGTGTGGACTGACGCCTCCCTCCAAGGCACTGGTGGTGTGCTCATGCAAGAGGGCCGTGTGGTGGCGTACACGAGCAAGAAGTTCACACCGGCTCAAACACGGTACACAACAGGCGAGCAGGAGCTCCTGGCCATTGTGAGGGCCCTGCAAGAATGGCGCTGCTATCTAGATGGGGCTGTGGGAGTGACCATTGTGACTGATCACAACCCTCTTGTGTACCTGGCATCTCAGACTAACCTATCCAGGCGCGTGGCGCGGTGGGTTGAGTTGATGTCCCGGTTCAAGTATGAGATCAAACACAAGCCTGGGGCTGTGAACATTGCTGACCCCATCAGCCGCAGTGTCCAACAAATGCAGCAGGGAAGTAACAAGGACGATGATGAGGAGGAAGCTGTAGGTGCTGTGGTGCTGCGTAGAGAGGGCCAAGTGCTGGTCATGACAAGGAGACAGGCCCGGCAGACCCAGCCGTCCATCGCCCATGCGCCACCAGTGCCACGCGAGCAAGACTCCGCCCAGCAGGCCGAGGGCCAGTCGGCTGTTGAGCGTACCGCAGGAGCGGTGCGGCCTGGTGGGGGGGAAGTCCCACTCCCTCGGCGAAGCCCATGTGCGACACCCGCGGAAAGAGAGGATGCGGAGCGGGTGAGAGAAGTGGAACTCGCACGGGCACCAGGTGGCTCGCTGCATGATTTCATAATTGAAGGCTACAGCCATGACCCCTTGTTTCAATCAGGAAAGGCACAAGAGAGGCTGAGCCGCAGCGAGCGAGGACTGTGGTTGCTAAGGGACAGAGTGTGGGTGCCACGCAGTCCACTGGTTAAGCAAGCGGTGCTAGAGAAGTGCCATGATGATGCTTTTGCTGGCCATGTGGGTATCACAAAGACCAAGAAGCTGGTATCCCGACACTTCTACTGGCCGGGCTGGGACAAAGACGTGGAGGACTATGTGCGGCATTGTGATGCCTGCCAGAGGAACAAACCAAGCTGCCTCCTTAAAGCCGGCAAACTGCAACCCCTGTCCATCCCTGGTAAAAGATGGGAACATGTGAGCATGGACATGATTGTCAAGCTCCCAACAAGTGGTGAAGAGAGGTATGACTCCATCCTGGTGTTTGTAGATCGCCTAAGCAAGATGGTGCACTTAGTGCCCACACATGAGTCAATCGACAACGCAAAGTTTGCAAGACTGTTTAAGAAAAATGTCATACGTTTGCATGGGAAGCCGTCAACGGTGTTGAGTGACAGAGGAGCAATCTTTAACAGTGAGAACTGGCGAGAAATCTGCCGGTTGCTGGGCATGCGGATAGCCATGAGTACGGCTTACCACCCTGAGTCCGATGGGCAAACCGAGAGAGTGAACAGGGTGGTGGAAGAGATGCTGAGGGCATACATCAGCCCTGCCCAGTCTGACTGGTCTGAGCATTTAGACATGGTGGAATTTGCAATCAACAACTCATGGCATGAATCGGTGCAGAATACTCCCTTCTTCTTGAACTATGGAGAGCACCCGTTGACGCCAGCTTCTGAGGGGCTACCCCGGTCGGGGCCCAAGGCTCATTCCTTTGTGCAGGGCATTTTACAAGCAATCAAGAAGGCCAAGCAGTGTTGGGCTGAAGCTCAGCAGAAGGTGAAGGCCCGTGAGGATGGCAGGAGAAGGCATGTGTCTTACAACCCTGAGCAACTTATCATGCTATCGACTGAGAACATGAGGAGGAAAGTTGATGATGTGGGAGTGCGGAAGTTGAAACCTAGATACGTTGGACCTTTTCGAGTGCTCCACATGGTGGGAGATGCAGCAGTCAAGATCCAGCTACCCCATCAATGGCGTGTACACAATGTATTCCATGTGTCCCTGGTAAAGCCATACGTGGGCGATGCGGTCCCAAACCTGGTAGCGCCACCGCCTGACCGATGGGAAGACGGCCAGCCTGTGTACGAGGTGGAGAAGCTGGTTGACCATCGTTTTACGTCCGGCTATCGACCACAGCTAGAGTTCCTGGTGAAGTGGGTTGGATACCCCTCTGAGAGCAACACATGGGAACCCCTAGTCAATCTGCAAGGTAGCATGGACCTGGTGAGGGAGTATGCTGCTGCCAAGAACCTACACATCCCAAAGTGAAAAGACAATAAAAAGTGTTTGTGGACGTTTGACACCAAGCGCCGACGTAAAGGCGTTAGCGACGGTACGACGCAGTACCCGAGCGGGGCAGGTCAATAATGGCAGCTGAGGACAGCTGGGGCCTTCGGCCAGGCGGGGGAGAATGTTACGAGCGCCGGTCGAAGCGCTAGCGAAGCGTCTCGAAAAAGTGATGACGCGATTGCGTCATAGTGGTGTCGGAGTGTAATGCCAATGACCGGTGTCAAATGCTGGGTTCGACTCCCAGGCGGACAGCCTTGTGAAGGCACTGACATCGCCCTTGTCCGCTGAGTTGGCACTACCTCCACACACCAGCTACGTAACATGCAGATGCAAATAAAGACGACATCTGTGCAGATGTCGGTAATTAAATCTGTGCAGATGCACAAAAGGGCGACATCTGTGCAGATGCCGGTTATCATTTAAGGACGACATCTGTGCAGATGCTAATAAAGGCGACATCTGTGCAGATGCCGGTTATTAATTCTGTGCAGATGCTAATAAAGGCGACATCTGTGCAGATGTCGGTAATTAAATCTGTGCAGATGCACAAAAGGGCGACATCTGTGCAGATGCCGGTTATCATTTAAGGACGACATCTGTGCAGATGCTAATAAAGGCGACATCTGCACAGATAAATACCTCGACATCTGCACAGATGCCAAGTAGTGCAGCTGTGCACATGAAGAAAAGGCTTGCATAAAGGTTACGCAAAGGCACCGCGAAGGAAGCAAAGTCACCGCGAAGGAATCAAGACTCTTCCATTATTCAACAATCTGTGTGATAGCTGAAGTTTTCGCAAAGGTGGCGCGAAGGAAGCCAAGGAACCGCGAAGGAGCTTGGATTGCCCCATATAGCAGCAATGAGCAGCCAGGAGCAGCCAACAAAAATCGTCGCCAAAAGGCTAGCTACGAGCCAGCCAGCCGCTTAGGCGACCAGATGCCATCAGCGATAGGATCAAGATATAGCGACAGAAAACGAAAGGAGGTGCAGCGATGCAGCGACACAGCGATGCAGCGATGCGGCATAAGAAATGCATGAGGTGCAACTAGGACACGTAGCCCGAAGCCTGTGAGACGGAGCGGAAGAGGAGTGGAGGAGCCCGGAGAGGCGGTCAGGAGCCATGCAACAAGTGCACATGAAACAAAGTTGGGTGCACCCACACAAACCCCACCCTAGCGAATGGTGAGTATTTTATCTTGCAGTCATGTGGCTCCAAGTACCTTGCCAGACTATTTGCCAACCACTGAATTGTTGCAGGTTCAATGGTCCCAACCTCCCCTTCCCTACACCCAGCCCAGCCCAGCCCAGCCCAGCCCAGCCCAGCCCAGCCCAGCCCAGCCCAGCCCAGCCCAGCCCAGCCCAGCCCAGCCCAGCCCAGCCCAGCCCAGCCCAGCCCAGCCCAGCCCAGCCCAGCCCAGCCCAGCCCAGCCCAGCCCAGCCCAGCCCAGCCCAGCCCAGCCCAGCCCAGCCCAGCCCAGCCCAGCCCAGCCCAGCCCAGCCCAGCCCAGCCCAGCCCAGCCCAGCCCAGCCCAGCCCAGCCCAGCCCAGCCCAGCCCAGCCCAGCCCAGCCCAGCCCAGCCCAGCCCAGCCCAGCCCAGCCCAGCCCAGCCCAGCCCAGCCCAGCCCAGCCCAGCCCAGCCCAGCCCAGCCCAGCCCAGCCCAGCCCAGCCCAGCCCAGCCCAGCCCAGCCCAGCCCAGCCCAGCCCAGCCCAGCCCAGCCCAGCCCAGCCCAGCCCAGCCCAGCCCAGCCCAGCCCAGCCCAGCCCAGCCCAGCCCAGCCCAGCCCAGCCCAGCCCAGCCCAGCCCAGCCCAGCCCAGCCCAGCCCAGCCCAGCCCAGCCCAGCCCAGCCCAGCCCAGCCCAGCCCAGCCCAGCCCAGCCCAGCCCAGCCCAGCCCAGCCCAGCCCAGCCCAGCCCAGCCCAGCCCAGCCCAGCCCAGCCCAGCCCAGCCCAGCCCAGCCCAGCCCAGCCCAGCCCAGCCCTCCCCTCCCTCCCCCACCACCACCTCCTTCATCACCCTACCACAAGAAGCAGGTGCATGGAGCGCAAGAGCAGCCAGGAGCTGCAGCCATGGAGGCGCTGCCAGGTAGGTATAAAAGTGGCGCTAGCAAAGAGTGAGTGGCCAGCCCTTGCACATGGGTGGTCGGATGCCCAGCCTAACCGCAAAGATGCCCATTGTTTACTGCAGGTCCCACGGTCAGCCCTTCCCTCTTCCCCCCTTCCTCCTTCCCCCTTCCCCCTCCCCTCCCCTGTCCCACCACCTCCAAGCCTAGCACCCCACCTACCTCCCGCCTTTCCCACCCCCCGCCCCACGACACACGCTGCAGCCCTCTCCCTACCCTACCCTTGGCGTAGCAGCCCTCTCCCTACCCTACCCTTGGCGTAGCAGCCCTCTCCCTACCCTACCCTTGGCGTAGCAGCCCTCTCCCTACCCTACCCTTGGCGTAGCAGCCCTCTCCCTACCCTACCCTTGGCGTAGCAGCCCTCTCCCTACCCTACCCTTGGCGTAGCAGCCCTCTCCCTACCCTACCCTTGGCGTAGTAGCCCTCTCCCTACCCTACCCTTGGCGTAGCAACCTGGAGCGGGCAACCTGGAGCGGGCAGCTTGGAGTAGCAGCCCACCCAGCCCACCCTGGCCATGCCATGCCCACACACCACAATGACCCTACCCTTCCCTCTCAAAAGGGATAGCTGAGCGCTTGGGTGGTTGTCAGCCCGTGCTTGTTGTCCTCGTCATCTTGCCGCCTTGTTGCGATGTTGTTGTGTTGTCACCTTGTTGGGTTGTGGTGTGGTGTGGTGTGGTGTGGTTGTTACGTAGCTGGTGTGTGGAGGTAGTGCCAACTCAGCGGACAAGGGCGATGTCAGTGCCTTCACAAGGCTGTCCGCCTGGGAGTCGAACCCAGCATTTGACACCGGTCATTGGCATTACACTCCGACACCACTATGACGCAATCGCGTCATCACTTTTTCGAGACGCTTCGCTAGCGCTTCGACCGGCGCTCGTAACATTCTCCCCCGCCTGGCCGAAGGCCCCAGCTGTCCTCAGCTGCCATTATTGACCTGCCCCGCTCGGGTACTGCGTCGTACCGTCGCTAACGCCTTTACGTCGGCGCTTGGTGTCACACGTCCACAAACACTTTTTATTGTCTTTTCACTTTGGGATGTGTAGGTTCTTGGCAGCAGCATACTCCCTCACCAGGTCCATGCTACCTTGCAGATTGACTAGGGGTTCCCATGTGTTGCTCTCAGAGGGGTATCCAACCCACTTCACCAGGAACTCTAGCTGTGGTCGATAGCCGGACGTAAAACGATGGTCAACCAGCTTCTCCACCTCGTACACAGGCTGGCCGTCTTCCCATCGGTCAGGCGGTGGCGCTACCAGGTTTGGGACCGCATCGCCCACGTATGGCTTTACCAGGGACACATGGAATACATTGTGTACACGCCATTGATGGGGTAGCTGGATCTTGACTGCTGCATCTCCCACCATGTGGAGCACTCGAAAAGGTCCAACGTATC
Source organism: Haematococcus lacustris (assembly GCA_030144725.1). Lineage (NCBI taxonomy): Eukaryota > Viridiplantae > Chlorophyta > Chlorophyceae > Chlamydomonadales > Haematococcaceae > Haematococcus > Haematococcus lacustris. The sequence continues at coordinate 6,856,894 of JASKMD010000014.1, read as the reverse complement.
TAGGTTTCAACTTCCGCACTCCCACATCATCAACTTTCCTCCTCATGTTCTCAGTCGATAGCATGATAAGTTGCTCAGGGTTGTAAGACACATGCCTTCTCCTGCCATCCTCACGGGCCTTCACCTTCTGCTGAGCTTCAGCCCAACACTGCTTGGCCTTCTTGATTGCTTGTAAAATGCCCTGCACAAAGGAATGAGCCTTGGGCCCCGACCGGGGTAGCCCCTCAGAAGCTGGCGTCAACGGGTGCTCTCCATAGTTCAAGAAGAAGGGAGTATTCTGCACCGATTCATGCCATGAGTTGTTGATTGCAAATTCCACCATGTCTAAATGCTCAGACCAGTCAGACTGGGCAGGGCTGATGTATGCCCTCAGCATCTCTTCCACCACCCTGTTCACTCTCTCGGTTTGCCCATCGGACTCAGGGTGGTAAGCCGTACTCATGGCTATCCGCATGCCCAGCAACCGGCAGATTTCTCGCCAGTTCTCACTGTTAAAGATTGCTCCTCTGTCACTCAACACCGTTGACGGCTTCCCATGCAAACGTATGACATTTTTCTTAAACAGTCTTGCAAACTTTGCGTTGTCGATTGACTCATGTGTGGGCACTAAGTGCACCATCTTGCTTAGGCGATCTACAAACACCAGGATGGAGTCATACCTCTCTTCACCACTTGTTGGGAGCTTGACAATCATGTCCATGCTCACATGTTCCCATCTTTTACCAGGGATGGACAGGGGTTGCAGTTTGCCGGCTTTAAGGAGGCAGCTTGGTTTGTTCCTCTGGCAGGCATCACAATGCCGCACATAGTCCTCCACGTCTTTGTCCCAGCCCGGCCAGTAGAAGTGTCGGGATACCAGCTTCTTGGTCTTTGTGATACCCACATGGCCAGCAAAAGCATCATCATGGCACTTCTCTAGCACCGCTTGCTTAACCAGTGGACTGCGTGGCACCCACACTCTGTCCCTTAGCAACCACAGTCCTCGCTCGCTGCGGCTCAGCCTCTCTTGTGCCTTTCCTGATTGAAACAAGGGGTCATGGCTGTAGCCTTCAATTATGAAATCATGCAGCGAGCCACCTGGTGCCCGTGCGAGTTCCACTTCTCTCACCCGCTCCGCATCCTCTCTTTCCGCGGGTGTCGCACATGGGCTTCGCCGAGGGAGTGGGACTTCCCCCCCACCAGGCCGCACCGCTCCTGCGGTACGCTCAACAGCCGACTGGCCCTCGGCCTGCTGGGCGGAGTCTTGCTCGCGTGGCACTGGTGGCGCATGGGCGATGGACGGCTGGGTCTGCCGGGCCTGTCTCCTTGTTATGACCAGCACTTGGCCCTCTCTACGCAGCACCACAGCACCTACAGCTTCCTCCTCATCATCGTCCTTGTTACTTCCCTGCTGCATTTGTTGGACACTGCGGCTGATGGGGTCAGCAATGTTCACAGCCCCAGGCTTGTGTTTGATCTCATACTTGAACCGGGACATCAACTCAACCCACCGCGCCACGCGCCTGGATAGGTTAGTCTGAGATGCCAGGTACACAAGAGGGTTGTGATCAGTCACAATGGTCACTCCCACAGCCCCATCTAGATAGCAGCGCCATTCTTGCAGGGCCCTCACAATGGCCAGGAGCTCCTGCTCGCCTGTTGTGTACCGTGTTTGAGCCGGTGTGAACTTCTTGCTCGTGTACGCCACCACACGGCCCTCTTGCATGAGCACACCACCAGTGCCTTGGAGGGAGGCGTCAGTCCACACTAAGTACGGCTTGGAGAAGTCAGGCAGAGCTAGGACAGGGGCTGAGCACAGGGCTGCTTTCAGAGCCTGGAAGGCACCCTTGACTTGAGGGTCCTTAGCAAAGGCTTCCTGCACTCTTGCATCATGTTGTGCCCCCGTAGGTGCAGCTTGCTTGTCTTGCCTTGTCAGGTCGGTGAGGGGAGCAGCCACAGAGCTGTAGCCACGGATGAAGCGGCGGAAGAAGTTACACAGACCTAGGAAGGCTTGCAATTCCTTCAGCCCTCGGGGCTGAGGCCACTCAGCCACCACCTTCACTTTAGCAGGGTCCACTGCCACACCGTTCCTGCCCACTATGTGGCCCAGGAAAGCCAGCTCAGGTCTGTTGAACTCACACTTGCTCAGCTTTGCAAACAGCTTGTGGGCTCTCATCAACTCCAGGACCTGCCTCAAATGCTGCACATGCTCCTCAGGGGTATTGCTCATCACCAAAATGTCATCTAGGTAGACAAGGACGGAACCAGCCTTGATCATGGGCTCAAAGATCCTGTTCATGGTTTTCTGAAACGTTGCAGGGGCATTGCACAGCCCAAAACACAGGACCTTATATTGAAACTGGCCCATGGGCGTGAGGAAAGCTGTCTTTGGGACATCTTCGGGGGTGATCCTGATTTGGTGATATCCAGATTGCAGGTCAAGAGAACTGAACACCTTCTTCCCCCGGACTTGGTCAAGCAAATCATCAATACGAGGCAATGGGTATCGGTCGCGCACCGTGCGCTTGTTTAACGCCCTGTAGTCAATGCACATCCTCAGGGACCCATCCTTCTTCTGCACAAAGAGCACTGGGGCCCCCCAGGGCGAAGCGCTTGGTTCTATCCAGCCCTTCTCCAGCAGCGCCGATACCTGCTTTTTCATTTCCTCAATCTCACGTTGACTTAAACGGTACATGCGTGCCCATTGTGGCAGCGTACCCGCTTCCAGTGGAATGGTGTGCCCTACACCTCGTTCAGGCGGTAGACCAGCGGGGATATCAGCAAAGACGTCATTGTAAGTTTTGACCATTTCTGTCACCGTGCTCTCAGGCACCAGCCCCGTTGATGCTAGGCTCAGCTTTATATGTTGTTCACTACCGGTTACGCACGATGTGTGTGGCGACACCGACCCTTCTTCTCTTTGCACCATCAGCAGCCAACTAGGGCAACCATGCCGCACAGCTCGTGCTGCCTGAGGGGCGCTCATCAGCTCCGGTGTCATGCGCAGCTCTGTTAGCTGTGCAAGCATCTTGCCATTTGCATGTCTCGGTCGCTTGGCATACAGGGTGTGTGCCTTGCCATCCGGCGTAGTAACATGGCAGCTCTGCTCCCGTACCAGCAGCTTGGCATCATACATCGTTTGCCATGGCTTGCCTAGCACGACGTCAATCTGCCCCAGCATACCAGGCACAACCTTAAGCACGGCCGTCGTCTTGACTCCTTGCATGCACAATTCTCCTCTTGCTTCTTCGGCCATGCGTATCACCTTGCCATCAATGCTCTCAGCCACTGTTGGTTGCGCCGTGGCAATGGACACCTTGATTGAACTTACGGGTTGTCCATTCCGGTTCAATTTCCTTGCATTGGTTAGCCACTTCTCAGAGATTAGGTCAAAGGATGACCCCGTGTCCATCATGACTTTGCATGGCTTGCCTCCTAGGCTGGCTTCATATACAAACGAGAGATCCACACCATGGGCGCTTGCAATAGCACCGGAAGGTTGTGCACTGGACAAAGCAGGAATCTTACACATACCATGCAGTGGCCCAACAGACAACTTTGGCCTCTTCAACGCACATGGCACGTGTTCGTGCTTGTCATCACCCTGGCTAGCGTGCACAGCAGAGTCCAGGGCAACTCCCTAGGCAGCACCCTGACCACGAGGCGACGCACAGTCACGTGCCAGGTGGCCTGTGCCGCCACAGTTGTAGCATGTCAGTGGCCGCTTGCCATTAGCATTCAACTCTGATGTGCGGCATGCTGCACCACCACCACGCCCAGCTGAGCCGCCATCACGGCCAGAGCCACGGCCACCTCCGCGGCCACCACCACGGCCTCCGCCACGAGATGGGCCAGCTCCACGGCCCCCACGGTGCGCCCCCAGGAACCGGTCCAGTTCGGTCTCCTCATGTCGCCGGTGCGGCGGAAGCCACCGCTTCAGAACGGTGTTTGCCGCCTGCATCTGCACACCACGGGCACGTACACGCCCACCACGGGGCCGGTCAGGCCTGCCACTGCCTGCACCTCTTGCCACAGCTACCATGCCTTGAGCCTTGCTCACGCCTGCCTGCATGGAGACCTGTCTGCCCAACGCATACATCATCACATCATTCAGGTTGCTCCATGGCAAGCCATTCGGCATGACTGCACACTCACGGCGTAGGTCAGCCTGTAGACCTTGCACATACATTTCACACAGTGCACCAGCAGGGAAAGCTTGCACCTGCTGTGCTAGCAGCCTGAACGCCACATTGTACTGTGCAACACTCTGGTCTCCCTGGACACACTCTCTATTGATCAGCCTCTTCATGGCAGTGTGTTGCACCTGGATGGTATCCGCACCCACCAGGTCTAGGAACATCTTTTCCATGTCTTCCTCTGTCATGAGCCGACGCTAAGCCTTAGCCTGCTCGGCAATAGCAAACAAAGCTTCTTTGAGAGGATCAGCCACATGTAGTTGCAACGCGTCAATCATGGGCACACGTGCAACAGTTGCCCATCGTGTCACCTCACGTAAGAACATCTTCACATTTCTGCCCTTCTCTACATCATCCATACGCCACACATTAGGGTTGGGCATAACTGCTCTGAAGCCACTCACTTGGTTCTCGCCGGGCTGATTGGCGCCCGGCCCCGGGCCACCGGCCCCGGCTGCCGCCGCCGCCGCTGCCTGGCCCTCACCAGCCTGGCTGCCGCCACCTGAGTTGCCAGGACCACTGCCACCCGTGGCCCCAGGCCCACCGGGTGCAGGGTGGTTCGCCGTGCCCCCTGGGCCACTATGCGCAACCTGGCCACTACCGGGGGTAAGCACCCCACCGGTAGTGCCACCTGGAGCTGTAGGCTGGCCGACACCACCACTACCACCAGCAACACCGCCGCCACCAACAGCACCGTTGCCACCAGCAATGCCACTGCCTCCAGCGGCTACCTCTGCATGCTGGCCGGGCGGCTCATGGCGAGCACGCCTCCTGCGCAACTCCTGCTCGAGTTCCTCCAAACTGAGCTCGCCTAAATTGCGGGTTGGCGGACCCACAGGCTCTGGCCGGACTTCTGCATGACGAACACGTTCAGCATCAGCGGTCGAGTGGGTCAAAGCATGTGTGTGTTGCATTTCACGCGCAACTACCTCCTGGGCAGCCACCTGCTGCGAGCTCGACCCCGGCCTTTCCACCCGCTGATGTTGACCCAAAGTTTCACTGCGCTTCCTAAGACGCTTCTCTGCTGGAACTGGTAGCATTACTAAACGCGAACTTTGCAAAACGCGACAAGAGGGACGAGAGGGACCTAATGGTACATACCCTCAGTATCCATCGCGTTCAGCTCCAGCTCCGCGTCGTCAAACACGTCATAGTCCGCCATCAGGTTCGGGCACGTCGTTGCTATATCGATGTCTGGCCAGAAATCTCTCAACGTCGGTCGGAAACCAGATTGTTACGTAGCTGGTGTGTGGAGGTAGTGCCAACTCAGCGGACAAGGGCGATGTCAGTGCCTTCACAAGGCTGTCCGCCTGGGAGTCGAACCCAGCATTTGACACCGGTCATTGGCATTACACTCCGACACCACTATGACGCAATCGCGTCATCACTTTTTCGAGACGCTTCGCTAGCGCTTCGACCGGCGCTCGTAACAGTGGTGTGGTGTGGTGTGGTGATGGTGATGGTGATGGTGATGGTGATGGTGATGGTGATGGTGATGGTGATGGTGATGGTGATGGTGATGCATGTTCAACCTGAGTGTGGTGATGGTGATGGTGATGGTGATGGTGGTGTGTGGTGTCACCTTCTTGTTGTGTTGTGTCGTTGCTACCTTGTCACATCGTAGGGGGGTGTTGCGGTCATTGGGTGCATCAATGCGTGTGCTTAGCATTTCCATATTGAGGTGTTGTGGAGTGATGGTGCATCGAGACATGTGCTTGCAAGTCCCGTAGCGAGGTGTTGCGGGATGTTTGGGTGTCAATGCATGTGTTTTGCGGGGATGTTGCGGGGTGTTTGGGTGTCAATACATGTGTTTTGCGGGGGTGTAGCGAGGTGTTGCGGGGTGTTTGGTGGTCAATACATGTGTTTTGCGGGGATGTTGCGGGATGTTTGGGTGTCAATTGTAGAAGAGCGTGGGACAGACGAGACACCAGACGAGGGTTATTACAGCGAGAGCCTAGATCATGGCACAGAGACAGGCTCTCATACCTGTAGAAGAGCGTGGGACAGACGAGACACCAGACGAGGGTGCCTACGAATGCCTGTCACCACGCTAAATACCAACTGTCACTCGGAGTCACTCAGAAGCTGGACAGCTGGACCTATCACCGGTGCAAGATTAGATCTGCACCGGGGCATGATTCACAACACTCCCACTCAGATGTGCAGCTACTGAGTCGCAAAACAACTTCAACTTCTTTAGCTGTTTCAGGCATACAAGCCTGTGCTTCACTCAACTCCAAACTCCCAGTCCATGCACACTCATGGCTGGGTACAAACAAGCTGTTTCAGGCTTACATGCCTGTGCTCGTCTACATGCTGCTGATTCCACATCCTTCTTTGGCATAGCCGAGCTTCACAGCTGCCAATGGCTTAGTCATGACATCTGCTACCATCTCTGATGTGCTGCAGTAGGTGAACATCACCTCCCCCCGAACTGCCCGCTCCCTGGCAAAGTGGTGGTGGACACTGATGTGCTTGGAGCGTGCTGAGGCCATGGGATTGTTCAGCAGTTGCAGGGCAGCCTGGTTGTCACACATGATGTTCACACATGTGCCAGGCAGGCCCAAGTCCTGCATGAGCTTCCTAAGCCAGACTGCCTCTTTTACTGCTCCTGATGCGGCCATGTATTCAGCCTCTGCAGTGGACATGGCAACGGTGGGCTGCAGCCTGCTTGACCAAGAAATGGCTGCGCCGTGCAGGGTGAACACATACCCAGTGGTGCTGCGTGCAGTGTCTCTGTCTCCTGCATAGTCAGCATCACAGTAGCCTTGCAGGCTGTCATTGCCCCCAAAGACCAGCCCCTGGCTGGCTGTGCCCTTAAGGTAGCTGAGCACTGCCTTGGCTGCTGCCCAGTGTTGCTGTGTGGGGGCAGCCATGTGCCGTGCCAGTGCTCCCACTGCGTAGGCAATATCAGGCCTTGTGCAGCAGGACAGATAAAGCAGACTACCTACCAGGCCACTGTAGCTGTGGTGCGCAGTGTCCAAGGCATCACCCTCCTTAACTAGCTTGGTGCCTGGTGCCATGGGAACTGCCTTACTGTGTGCCTCAGTCATGCTGTAGGTACTGCTGCTGATCAAGCTGCAGTGTGCCCTGAGCCCTGTCCCTGCTGATCTGCATGCCCAAGAACCACCTGGTCTGTCCCAGGTCCTTGATGCCAAACACAGATGACAGGCGCTGCTTCACATAGTCCAGGCTCTCAAAGTCACCCTTTTCTGTGCATAGCAGGCAGTCATCTACATAAACCAGCAAATAAACAGTGCCAGCAGGGCGTGACAGCATAAAGAGTGCTGGATCAGACTCAGAAGCACAGAAACCCATGCCCTCAAGCTCCTGCTTCAGCTTGGCATGCCATGCACGAGGTGCCTGCCTGAGACCATACAGTGCCTTTTGCAGCCTGCACACAGTGTTTGGGCTGCCCTCTTCAAACCCTACAGGCTGCTGGACGTGAATGACCTCATCGGGCTGCAGCATGCCATTCAGGAAAGCAGCCTCAACATCAATCTGGTGTACCTCCATGTCCCGTGCAGCTGCCATTGCTAGCAGGGCGCGCAGGGTGGTGTGCTTGCTCACTGGTGCATACACGTCTCCCACATCCACACCTGAGACTTGCATAAAGCCCTTTGCAACCAGACGGGCCTTGAACTTCTCGATTGCCCCTGTGGCATCACGCTTGATCTTAAGCACCCACTTAGTAGGCAGCACACGTGCACCAGGTGGCCTTTCAACCAAAGTCCATGTGCCATTAGCATGCAAGGAAGCAAGCTCAGTGTGCATGGCCTCACGCCAGTACTCAGCGTGCGGCCCTGACAAGGCCTCAAGGACAGTGGGTGTGTCACTGGATGATGTGTCACTGACAGTCATGGAACCCAGCTCAGGCTGCCTGATCCTAATTGGTGGTTGCCGTAGCCTGGCAGGGTTGCGCCGAGGCCCTGGTGCATCGGGCATTCTTGAGGCAGCAGGTAAGAGAGCATCAGGTGCTACCACAGCAGGAGCTGAGTCAGCTGTAGGAGGAGACGAGGCAGCTGGTCTAGCCAAAGGTATCGGCCTGAAGCCAGGAAACTTGAACCTGCCAATGCCAGGGAAGTTGTTGACTCCCACTGGGCCCCTGTTGGGGCTCCCACCTGGCCGCAGAATACTGCCTCCCCCCACACTGTGATCTGCTGCAGCACTCCCACTGCTTGCGACAGCGGAAGAGCTGGTGCTGCTGCTTGCCTCCCCCCCAGCAGCTCTTGCGCTGTGCTTGCTGGGGGAGGGACTGCTTTGGCCCGGCAGCTGAGGCTGCGGCGCCTGCTGCTGAGGCTGCTGCGGCGCCTGCTGCTGAGGCTGCTGAGGCTGCGGGGCCTGCTGCTGAGGCTGCTGCGGCGCCTGCTGCTGCAAAGGCGGCCTTTGTGGAGAAGCAGGCGACTGAGGAGGTTGAGGAGAAGGAGGTGAGGGAGGCTGTTGGAAAGCCAGAGCCGGAGCTGAAGGCGCAGGCGCTGGGGCAGGTAGAGGTAGCGAAGAATGAGAAGGAGGTGGGGGTGCAGGTGCTGGAGCAGGCACGCTGGGCACAGGGGACTGCACAGGTAGCTGCATGCTGCGGTGGTGGTCTAGCACAGCTGTCTCATCAATCTGCACGTCCTTGCTGATAACCAGCCTGCCATTCACCCACAGCTTGTAAGCTTTGCTGCCAACAGCGTAGCCCAGGAAGACGCCCTTGACCGCCTTAGGCTGGAGCTTGTTGCGATTGGGTTGTGTGACATACACCCACGCTGTTGCTCCAAAGACACGCAGGGCAGAGAGGTTAGGCTTGCGACGATAGAAGGCCTCCCAAGGCGTCACGGGCTGCCCTGTGATGGGCAGCAAGTTTCTCACATAGTTGGCCTTCAGGGCAGCATCAACCCCAAAAAAAAAAAAAAAAAAAAAAAAAAAAAAAAGAAAGACTACTCCGGTTTACACCAGCGTGCATTAAGGGAGGACTCCGGCATGGGGCGCCGACACTGTCCCACCAGAGGTACTTTTTCGTCGTAGTGGAGTCGAACCCACGACCTCTCAGTTGTAGGAATCACCCTTAACCAACTGAGCCACTTCACCGCACGACGGGGCGGGATGCATCAACCCAAAACCCAGGGGGCAGCTGAGCTGACAGTAGCATGCTGCGTGTGCTCTGCATGATGGTCCTGTTGAGACGCTCAGCCTTGCCGTTTTGCTCAGGGCAGTAGGGAGCAGAGAACTGCTGTTGGATGCCCTTGCTGCTGCACCAGTCTCTCAAGGTCTTGTTGCTGTACTCTGAGCCGTTATCTGACCTGAGTGCCTTGCAACGATGCCCTGACTGTGTCTCAAGCTCAGTAATGACACGCTGAATGGCTGCTGGCACCAGGTCCTTGCTGGGAAGCAACTGAATGACAGACAGCCCAGTGTGCTCATCGAGGAAGGTGGCAATGTAACGGCTGCCATCTCTGCCAACATGAGGCATTGGGCCACATACGTCCATGTGAACAAGGCCCAGGGCAGCTGTTACAGGTTGAGCATTGGTGGAAAGGTCGAAGTGAACACGACGGTGCTGTTTGCCCATAGCACAGCCAGGACATATGGCAGTGCTGCAGGCTGCCTCAGCGAAAGCTGCCCGCTTGACTGGGACCCCATGCACCATCCCCTCCCGCTGCATGCGAGTGAGAACAGAGAAAGAGGCATGTCCACAGCGCTGATGCCACACCTGAGGATCAAGCTCGTTTGGCTGCATGTGAAGCGCATGCGGAAGAGGATTGTAGATGTTGTCAGGGTCGTACAGGTGTGTGTCATCCACCTGGGCACTGTCTCCCATGACACAGCGACCCTCTGCCACGGCCATGATGTGCCAGAGGTAGACACCAGGAGGAGCCTTCCTAACCGTCATCTGCCACTCAGGTGGGTTGCCCCGGCCAATCAGGTCACAGTGATCACCGTGGAAACGAAGTGTCACACCAGCACGAGTGAGCTCAGACACAGAGAGATAGCAGTAGGCGGCTGCTGGCGCATGGAGCACACCCGAGACTGCCCACTGCTCCCCCTGAGAGTTAGTAAGGTAGGTAGTGCCCTCACCCAGAACATCGATGGAAGACCCCTGGCCACCCAGCTGTAGCTGGATAGGGGGGTCGAAAGTATGGTAGTCAGAGAGACAGGAGCGCCAAGGCATGATGTGCCTGTTGGCACCTGAGTCAATGACCCAGCGTGGCATCCTGGCGTAGAAGTCCAAGAACTCCTCATCAGTCATGTTTTCAGGGACCAGGTGCCCTGGGACAGGAGTGGCAACTGGCTCAGTACGCGACAGCATAGGGAAGCGGTTTGTCCTGGCCATGAACAGGACATTAGCCTGCTCAGTGTCTGACTGCTGCTGCATGCTGCTGCCAGCTGAGTCTGCGCTCCTGCCGCCTGCACCGTCCCCCCTGCCCCTGCTGGGGCTGTTGCCTCGAGGCCTGTTGGGGCTCAGCTGAGCCTGAGCCAGGCGGGGGCTAGCTGGTCTGGCAAGGCTCCCATGGTCGCGTGCATATCTGCGGCACTCAGACAGGACGTGGCCAGGGTAGTTGCAGTACTGACAGACAGGTCGAGAGGATCTGCCCTGCTGCTGAGAGGAGACTGGCCTGGAGGCAGTAGGGATGACACCCCCCCGCCCGGCTGTGTAGCCCCCTCTGAGAACCCCCCTTGCAGGGGAGCTGCCCCTGCCCCTGTACCCAGGCGGCTGACCCCTACCCCTGGAGTAGGTGAAGGAAGAGCTCCAGAGGGTGGAAGCAGGCTGAGTGGATTGAGAGGATTGGGTGGACTGCTCCTGCAGGTAGTCAGCTTCAGACTGCAGGAGGACCTTTTTCACCACATCAAGGTCGGCGTTCCCAACAGTCAGCTGGTACCTGAGCAGCTGGATGGCAATCTTGAATTCAGGAGGCATGGCATTGAGGACTGCCAGCATGAGAGAGTGATCAGAGGGAGGACAGCCAGCTGAGGTGAGCTCATCACGCAGCAGCATGGTTCTGGCAAAGAAGCCTGCCACAGTTTCATCTGCTTGCATGCGTAGCTGCGACATTTGCATTTGTAGCTGTGACTGTCGTGCGATGGAGACTTGCACGAATTCGGCTGCTAGCTGATCCCAGGCTTCCTGCGCCGTTGGAACTGCAGCGACTGCCCGGGCATGATGATCGCTGACATAGCGTAGGATAATGCCGCGAGCTTTGAGATTGGCAGCATTGTCAGCTGCGACTCTGGCGCGCTGAGAGGCATGGGCGGCATGTTGTGCTGGGGTAGCATCAGCGGCGAGGGCTGGAGGTGCAGTGGCGAGACCATTCTCTACCACATAGTAAACCCCAGCCTCTTCCATCATTCCCCGCAGCCTGATAGCCCAGATGGCATAGTTGTCCTTGTCTAGAACTGGAATAGGAGCACCGCTACTAACGCTGGCGCTGGCGCTGGCCGACATAGTAGTGCGGCAGCGATTGACCCTAGAGCAACTTACGTGTTGCACGTCGTGGTGTCTTTAGATCCACGCACAGCAGTTGTGCTGTGGGCCCATAACCCTGTAGAAGAGCGTGGGACAGACGAGACACCAGACGAGGGTTATTACAGCGAGAGCCTAGATCATGGCACAGAGACAGGCTCTCATACCTGTAGAAGAGCGTGGGACAGACGAGACACCAGACGAGGGTGCCTACGAATGCCTGTCACCACGCTAAATACCAACTGTCACTCGGAGTCACTCAGAAGCTGGACAGCTGGACCTATCACCGGTGCAAGATTAGATCTGCACCGGGGCATGATTCACAACATCAATACATGTGTTTTGCGGATGTAAGAGTCGATGAAATAGTCGACATCTGTGCAGATGAAGCCACGACATCTGCACAGCCAAGCCGCGAATGTAAAAGTCGACATCTGTGCAGATGCTATAGACAACATCTGCACAGCCAAGGCTCGAATGTACTAGTCGACATCTGTGCAGATGTCGTTGTCAACATCTGCACAGATGTAGGTGTCAACATCTGCACAGCCAAGCATTGAATGTAATAGTCGACATCTGTGCAGATGTCGTCGTCAGCATCTGCACAGATGTTGGTCGCGGTATACGACATCTGTGCAGATGTTGACTTTTCGCAGCTGCACAGATGTTGACATCGCCTGCATCTGTGCAGATGTCGACTATCAGCAGCTGTGCAGATTAAGGATAACCAACATCTGCACAGATTGCATGGGACAGAAAATCGCGGCCAAATTACGTCGCAACGGATGCACGGAGTTACATAAGACTTGTACCGTTCGAACGGCCTTCTACTCCTCTTTCCAATGAGCTATGGTCGGTCCAATCGCGACCGGTCCTTGTTTATCGTGAGTGAACCCCGCATTATAGTAACAGCCCCGCACTATAGCAGCCCCAAAACTGACTTATGCATGTGCTATTGTATTTGTGCTTGCAGATCCACATGCTTGCATATGCCACAACTCTCTTTCTTACTCGTAACAGGCGTGGCGGCCTGCTCCGCTTATTGGCTAGACCCCAAGCTGCCACCCCGGTGTGGGACACGCTATAAACACTGCTTACACGGTGCGTACGGATTCCATTGAAGGTGAGCACCGCCCCAACACTAGCACCGCACTAGCAACCGCAACCAACCCAGCCGCGCACTGTAGCAACAACCCCGCACTACAGCAACAGCACCGCACTACAGCAGCCCCTAGACTAACTTGTGCTTGTGCTATGGCCAAAGGTCAGGCCTCGCAAGGTCAGCATTGTTGCGCATTGTTGCCCTGCACATAGCAATGACAAAGCGTGCGGGCTATAAATCAGGAGTCCCCAACATGGGGTTGGTAGTCTTCATGCAAGTACTCGCTACAAAGTGCACCGATTGCGATAGCGTTTGTTGCATTGGCACCTGCGAATTAATCCGCATCTACTGGCAAGCGGCGCGTTAATCCTTGCATCAGAGGCCATGCCGGCGCAAGCGAGCGCGGATACACCTCAGCTGCTCACAACCGATTGTTCTAGTGGTATGTAGCGGCATCAGTGATGGAGCTGCGCCTGCTATCGAGCCAGAAGTACAATCTAAATTCAGCCCGCCAGGCTTGCTCCACGAGCCTTTCATTGGTGCAGGCGGCGTCGGAAGACCGTCGTTGGGCAAGAGATAACGCGACATTGCAACGAGGTGCGATTGGATAGAGGTCTCTCTAGCCAGCTACACAGAAAAAGGGACCCCCTTGAACAAATCGGCATGTTGTGAGCTGACCACTCTGAGTTATTAGAATGTCTCGTTATTACTTTGTTCATTACTCAACGACACAGCTGCTGGAAAAGAAAGCACGGCAATCCATCAATCAGGCCCGCCGTAATTGACTTTGGCGTGACCCGACTCTGCCTTGCAGAGTTGACTAGCCTACTCCGACCGCCTGGACCCTGCCCCCTCGCACCCCCTTGCAGCCCCACCACCTCCCAGCCCCCGCAGAAGCCTGCCAGCCCCTCCCACCCCCTCCCAGCCCCCTCACTGCCCCGCCACCCCCTCCCACCCCTTCCCACCCCTTCCCAGCCCCTCCCACCCCCCACCCACCCCCTCCCACCTCCTCCCAGCCTCCCCACCCCCCACCCACCCCCTCCCACCTCCTCCCAGCCCCTCCCACCCCCCCCTAAGCCCCTCACTGCCCCGCCAACCCTTCCCACCCCCTCCCAGCCCCTCCCAGCCCCTCCCAGCCCCTCCCACCCCCTCCACCCCCTCCCACCCCCTCCCACCCCTTCCCACCCCCTCCCAGCCCCTCTCAACCCCGCCACCCCCACCCCGCCCCCCTTGGCCCTAGCAAGTCATTGCAAGACGCAAACCCATGGGTCGGCATGGGTGGCAGCGTGCTCATCTTGCAGCACTTGTAAGATCACCTAGGGCTGGCTATCTGCACAGCCCTAGCGGCTTGAAAGCCACAGCTAGGAAGGCTGAGGCTATCGCAAATGAGGTGCAGGCAGAAAATGAGCTGCTGATGACTGAGGCGGAATTGCATCAAGCCATTGAGGAGGTCCATGCTGCCAAAATGCACGACCTTGAGGAGAAGCACCAGCACCTACAGGCAGCACACAGGCAGCTGAGATTGGATAACGAGTCTCTTGAGGCAGTCATCGAGGAGTGCAACCTGGCTATTACAATTGCAAGGCGTGATGTGCACCGCCTAGAGGCCCAGCTGCGCAAGTATCAGCGCCGGCCCCAGCTAACCCGCAAGCAGAGGCAGCAACTACACATCTTAAAGCAAACAGGTGTTTCTATTGAGGTCCTGCGGCGGTGGGCTGACAGCAACTGCAGCCGACTTGACACCCATGGCAGACCTGGTGGCACAACAGTGCAGCCCACACCGGATTTGCACAGCGGCTGCCAGAGCTACGCAAGGAAGTGCGGCGTGAGGAGGCAGCAGCAGCTATGGCCCGACGGATAGCAAAGGCGGAGATGAAAGCAGCAGCAGCAACTCATAGAGTGGGACAGGTGGTGGTTGATGTGGGGGACCATGAGGGGCAGCATAGACTGTCAGCAGCATATGCTCTGACCTATGATGGGCGCGATTACAGCCACACCACTGTCGAAGAGGCTGAGAAGCTATCTGTTAGGGAGTTGCAAGCTTACCTTCGCTTCCACCAGCAGGGGCTTATGAAGGGGTGGCTGAAGCCCAAGCTGAAGGGTCTTGTCATGGCCCATATCTGCAACACAGTAGCCGCCCTGCATGGCGATGAGCAAGGGGTAGCAGCAGGTGCCGGTGCTGGTGCCGCCCCTGACCTGCCCCCCCCTCCTGCTGCACCCCCCTGGCAGCAGCAGGCAGCAGGTGTTGGTGCCGCCCCTGACCTGCCCCCCCCTCCTGCTGCACCCCCCTGGCAGCAGCAGGCAGCTGGTGCTGGTGCCGCACCTGACCTGCCCCCCACTCCTGCTGCACCCCCCTGGCAGCAGCAGGCAGCTGGTGCTGGTGCCGCCCCTGACCTGCTACCCCCTCCTGCTGCACCCCCCTGGCAGCAGCAGGCAGCAGGTGTTGGTGCCGCCCCTGACCTGCCCCCCCCTCCTGCTGCACCCCCCTGGCAGCAGCAGGCAGCTGGTGCTGGTGCCGCACCTGACCTGCCCCCCACTCCTGCTGCACCCCCCTGGCAGCAGCAGGCAGCTGGTGCTGGTGCCGCCCCTGACCTGCTACCCCCTCCTGCTGCACCCCCCTGGCAGCAGCAGGCAGCAGGTGTTGGTGCCGCCCCTGACCTGCCCCCCCCTCCTGCTGCACCCCCCTGGCAGCAGCAGGCAGCTGGTGCTGGTGCCGCACCTGACCTGCCCCCCACTCCTGCTGCACCCCCCTGGCAGCAGCAGGCAGCTGGTGCTGGTGCTGCCCCTGGGCTGCCCACCCCTCCAGCTGAGCAGCAGGGGGTCAGGGCGGAGCTGGACACCAGCTCGACACGCAAGCGGAGGGCGGGCGGGAGGGACCGGACCCAACAAGTCGAGCAAGGTAACGTAGCAATGGCCTACACACCTTGTGTGGCCTTACAGAGTGGCCAGGTAGTAGGTACTACTCACGAAGCGGTCAAGCAATGCACCAGCGTTGTATACTTCCGAGCATGGGTGGAGGGGCGTCGTTACATCGGTTTTGCGTGCCTTGTGCATTGTTTTGACTGCGGCGACTGTCCCTGACTGTTTGCAGAGGCTACTGGGCCACGTCGGTCGCGGCGGTCGGTCGCGGCGAGGCCCGCATGAGCAAAACTGGCATGAATTTGAATGTCAAGATTCGAGCCGCCATAGCACTCAGCACAGTGCACAGTATTTAATGTTACAAGCTGCACCGCATAGCTGAGAGAGTCCTCTATCCAGGGATGTGCGAAACCTTAATAGAAACCACGTGGCTGAGACGCGGCGTCGTTTTGATTACCAGGGGTCGGTTTCCTATCATTTCCAGCCATTTTTTGAATGTTGGGGACACCTGACTATAAACGAGCTATGTGCAGGGCAACAATTTGTACCTTGCAAGGCCTGGCCTTTTGCCATAGCACAAGCACAATAGCACAGGCACAAGTTAGTTTTGGGGCTGCTTTAGTGCGGGGTTGTTGCTTTAGTGCGGGGTTGTTGCTTGAATGTGTGGCTGGGCTGGTTGCGGTTGCTAGTGCGGTGCAAGTGTTGGGGCGGTGCTTACCTTCAATGGGATCCGTACTGTAGAAGAGCGTGGGACAGACGAGACACCAGACGAGGGTTATTACAGCGAGAGCCTAGATCATAGCACAGAGACAGGCTCTCATACCTGTAGAAGAGCGTGGGACAGACGAGACACCAGACGAGGGTGCCTACGAATGCCTGTCACCACGCTAAATACCAACTGTCACTCGGAGTCACTCAGAAGCTGGACAGCTGGACCTATCACCGGTGCAAGATTAGATCTGCACCGGGGCATGATTCACAACACTCCCACTCAGATGTGCTGCTACTGAGTCGCAAAACAACTTCAACTTCTTTAGCTGTTTCAGGCATACAAGCCTGTGCTTCACTCAACTCCAAACTCCCCGTCCATGCACACTCATGGCTGGGTACAAACAAGCTGTTTCAGGCTTACATGCCTGTGCTCGTCTACATGCTGCTGATTCCACATCCTTCTTTGGCATAGCCGAGCTTCACAGCTGCCAATGGCTTAGTCATGACATCTGCTACCATCTCTGATGTGCTGCAGTAGGTGAACATCACCTCCCCCCGAACTGCCCGCTCCCTGGCAAAGTGGTGGTGGACACTGATGTGCTTGGAGCGTGCTGAGGCCATGGGATTGTTCAGCAGTTGCAGGGCAGCCTGGTTGTCACACATGATGTTCACACATGTGCCAGGCAGGCCCAAGTCCTGCATGAGCTTCCTAAGCCAGACTGCCTCTTTTACTGCTCCTGATGCGGCCATGTATTCAGCCTCTGCAGTGGACATGGCAACGGTGGGCTGCAGCCTGCTTGACCAAGAAATGGCTGCGCCGTGCAGGGTGAACACATACCCAGTGGTGCTGCGTGCAGTGTCTCTGTCTCCTGCATAGTCAGCATCACAGTAGCCTTGCAGGCTGTCATTGCCCCCAAAGACCAGCCCCTGGCTGGCTGTGCCCTTAAGGTAGCTGAGCACTGCCTTGGCTGCTGCCCAGTGTTGCTGTGTGGGGGCAGCCATGTGCCGTGCCAGTGCTCCCACTGCGTAGGCAATATCAGGCCTTGTGCAGCAGGACAGATAAAGCAGACTACCTACCAGGCCACTGTAGCTGTGGTGCGCAGTGTCCAAGGCATCACCCTCCTTAACTAGCTTGGTGCCTGGTGCCATGGGAACTGCCTTACTGTGTGCCTCAGTCATGCTGTAGGTGCTGAGAAGCTCTTTAATGTACTGCTGCTGATCAAGTTGCAGTGTGCCCTGAGCCCTGTCCCTGCTGATCTGCATGCCCAAGAACCACCTGGTCTGTCCCAGGTCCTTGATGCCAAACACAGATGACAGGCGCTGCTTCACATAGTCCAGGCTCTCAAAGTCACCCTTTTCTGTGCATAGCAGGCAGTCATCTACATAAACCAGCAAATAAACAGTGCCAGCAGGGCGTGACAGCATAAAGAGTGCTGGATCAGACTCAGAAGCACAGAAACCCATGCCCTCAAGCTCCTGCTTCAGCTTGGCATGCCATGCACGAGGTGCCTGCCTGAGACCATACAGTGCCTTTTGCAGCCTGCACACAGTGTTTGGGCTGCCCTCTTCAAACCCTACAGGCTGCTGGACGTGAATGACCTCATCGGGCTGCAGCATGCCATTCAGGAAAGCAGCCTCAACATCAATCTGGTGTACCTCCATGTCCCGTGCAGCTGCCATTGCTAGCAGGGCGCGCAGGGTGGTGTGCTTGCTCACTGGTGCATACACGTCTCCCACATCCACACCTGAGACTTGCATAAAGCCCTTTGCCACCAGACGGGCCTTGAACTTCTCGATTGCCCCTGTGGCATCACGCTTGATCTTAAGCACCCACTTAGTAGGCAGCACACGTGCACCAGGTGGCCTTTCAACCAAAGTCCATGTGCCATTAGCATGCAAGGAAGCAAGCTCAGTGTGCATGGCCTCACGCCAGTACTCAGCGTGCGGCCCTGACAAGGCCTCAAGGACAGTGGGTGTGTCACTGGATGATGTGTCACTGACAGTCATGGAACCCAGCTCAGGCTGCCTCATCCTAATTGGTGGTTGCCGTAGCCTGGCAGGGTTGCGCCGAGGCCCTGGTGCATCAGGCATTCTTGAGGCAGCAGGTAAGAGAGCATCAGGTGCTACCACAGCAGGAGCTGAGTCAGCTGTAGGAGGAGACGAGGCAGCTGGTCTAGCCAAAGGTATCGGCCTGAAGCCAGGAAACTTGAACCTGCCAATGCCAGGGAAGTTGTTGACTCCCACTGGGCCCCTGTTGGGGCTCCCACCTGGCCGCAGAATACTGCCTCCCCCCACACTGTGATCTACTGCAGCACTCCCACTGCTTGCGACAGCGGAAGAGCTGGTGCTGCTGCTTGCCTCCCCCCCAGCAGCTCTTGCGTTGTGCTTGCTGGGGGAGGGACTGCTTTGGCCCGGCAGCTGAGGCTGCGGCGCCTGCTGCTGAGGCTGCTGCGGCGCCTGCTGCTGAGGCTGCTGAGGCTACGGGGCCTGCTGCTGAGGCTGCTGCGGCTGCTGCTGCAGCTGCTGCTGAGCCTGCTGCTGCAAAGGCCTGCAAAGGCCTGCTGCTGAGGCCTGCTGCTGCAAAGGCTGTGGAGAAGCAGGCGACTGAGGAGGTTGAGGAGAAGGAGGTGAGGGAGGCTGTTGGAAAGCCAGAGCCGGAGCTGAAGGCGCAGGCGCTGGGGCAGGTAGAGGTAGCGAAGAATGAGAAGGAGGTGGGGGTGCAGGTGCTGGAGCAGGCACGCTGGGCACAGGGGACTGCACAGGTAGCTGCATGCTGCGGTGGTGGTCTAGCACAGCTGTCTCATCAATCTGCACGTCCTTGCTGATAACCAGCCTGCCATTCACCCACAGCTTGTAAGCTTTGCTGCCAACAGCGTAGCCCAGGAAGACGCCCTTGACCGCCTTAGGCTGGAGCTTGTTGCGATTGGGTTGTGTGACATACACCCACGCTGTTGCTCCAAAGACACGCAGGGCAGAGAGGTTAGGCTTGCGACGATAGAAGGCCTCCCAAGGCGTCACGGGCTGCCCTGTGATGGGCAGCAAGTTTCTCACATAGTTGGCCTTCAGGGCAGCATCAACCCAAAACCCAGGGGGCAGCTGAGCTGACAGTAGCATGCTGCGTGTGCTCTGCATGATGGTCCTGTTGAGACGCTCAGCCTTGCCGTTTTGCTCAGGGCAGTAGGGAGCAGAGAACTGCTGTTGGATGCCCTTGCTGCTGCACCAGTCTCTCAAGGTCTTGTTGCTGTACTCTGAGCCGTTATCTGACCTGAGTGCCTTGCAACGATGCCCTGACTGTGTCTCAAGCTCAGTAATGACACGCTGAATGGCTGCTGGCACCAGGTCCTTGCTGGGAAGCAACTGAATGACAGACAGCCCAGTGTGCTCATCGAGGAAGGTGGCAATGTAACGGCTGCCATCTCTGCCAACATGAGGCATTGGGCCACATACGTCCATGTGAACAAGGCCCAGGGCAGCTGTTACAGGTTGAGCATTGGTGGAAAGGTCGAAGTGAACACGACGGTGCTGTTTGCCCATAGCACAGCCAGGACATATGGCAGAGCTGCAGGCTGCCTCAGCGAAAGCTGCCCGCTTGACTGGGACCCCATGCACCATCCCCTCCCGCTGCATGCGAGTGAGAACAGAGAAAGAGGCATGTCCACAGCGCTGATGCCACACCTGAGGATCAAGCTCGTTTGGCTGCATGTGAAGCGCATGCGGAAGAGGATTGTAGATGTTGTCAGGGTCGTACAGGTGTGTGTCATCCACCTGGGCACTGTCTCCCATGACACAGCGACCCTCTGCCACGGCCCTGATGTGCCAGAGGTAGACACCAGGAGGAGCCTTCCTGACCGTCATCTGCCACTCAGGTGGGTTGCCCCGGCCAATCAGGTCACAGTGATCTCCGTGGAAACGAAGTGTCACACCAGCACGAGTGAGCTCAGACACAGAGAGATAGCAGTAGGCGGCTGCTGGCGCATGGAGCACACCCGAGACTGCCCACTGCTCCCCCTGAGAGTTAGTAAGGTAGGTAGTGCCCTCACCCAGAACATCGATGGAAGACCCCTGGCCACCCAGCTGTAGCTGGATAGGGGGGTCGAAAGTATGGTAGTCAGAGAGACAGGAGCGCCAAGGCATGATGTGCCTGTTGGCACCTGAGTCAATGACCCAGCGTGGCATCCTGGCGTAGAAGTCCAAGAACTCCTCATCAGTCATGTTTTCAGGGACCAGGTGCCCTGGGGCATGAGTGGCAACTGGCTCAGTACGCGACAGCATAGGGAAGCGGTTTGTCCTGGCCATGAACAGGACATTAGCCTGCTCAGTGTCTGACTGCTGCTGCATGCTGCTGCCAGCTGAGTCTGCGCTCCTGCCGCCTGCACCGTCCCCCCTGCCCCTGCTGGGGCTGTTGCCTCGAGGCCTGTTGGGGCTCAGCTGAGCCTGAGCCAGGCGGGGGCTAGCTGGTCTGGCAAGGCTCCCATGGTCGCGTGCATATCTGCGGCACTCAGACAGGACGTGGCCAGGGTAGTTGCAGTACTGACAGACAGGTCGAGAGGATCTGCCCTGCTGCTGAGAGGAGACTGGCCTGGAGGCAGTAGGGATGACACCCCCCCGCCCGGCTGTGTAGCCCCCTCTGAGAACCCCCCTTGCAGGGGAGCTGCCCCTGCCCCTGTACCCAGGCGGCTGACCCCTACCCCTGGAGTAGGTGAAGGAAGAGCTCCAGAGGGTGGAAGCAGGCTGAGTGGATTGAGAGGATTGGGTGGACTGCTCCTGCAGGTAGTCAGCTTCAGACTGCAGGAGGACCTTTTTCACCACATCAAGGTCGGCGTTCCCAACAGTCAGCTGGTACCTGAGCAGCTGGATGGCAATCTTGAATTCAGGAGGCATGGCATTGAGGACTGCCAGCATGAGAGAGTGATCAGAGGGAGGACAGCCAGCTGAGGTGAGCTCATCACGCAGCAGCATGGTTCTGGCAAAGAAGCCTGCCACAGTTTCATCTGCTTGCATGCGTAGCTGCGACATTTGCATTTGTAGCTGTGACTGTCGTGCGATGGAGACTTGCACGAATTCGGCTGCTAGCTGATCCCAGGCTTCCTGCGCCGTGGGAACTGCAGCGACTGCCCGGGCATGATGATCGCTGACATAGCGTAGGATAATGCCGCGAGCTTTGAGATTGGCAGCATTGTCAGCTGCGACTCTGGCGCGCTGAGAGGCATGGGCGGCATGTTGTGCTGGGGTAGCATCAGCGGCGAGGGCTGGAGGTGCAGTGGCGAGACCATTCTCTACCACATAGTAAACCCCAGCCTCTTCCATCATTCCCCGCAGCCTGATAGCCCAGATGGCATAGTTGTCCTTGTCTAGAACTGGAATAGGAGCACCGCTACTAACGCTGGCGCTGGCGCTGGCCGACATAGTAGTGCGGCAGCGATTGACCCTAGAGCAACTTACGTGTTGCACGTCGTGGTGTCTTTAGATCCACGCACAGCAGTTGTGCTGTGGGCCCATAACCCTGTAGAAGAGCGTGGGACAGACGAGACACCAGACGAGGGTTATTACAGCGAGAGCCTAGATCATAGCACAGAGACAGGCTCTCATACCTGTAGAAGAGCGTGGGACAGACGAGACACCAGACGAGGGTGCCTACGAATGCCTGTCACCACGCTAAATACCAACTGTCACTCGGAGTCACTCAGAAGCTGGACAGCTGGACCTATCACCGGTGCAAGATTAGATCTGCACCGGGGCATGATTCACAACACGTACGCACCGCGTAAGCGGTGTTTTTGGCGTGTCCCACACCGGGGTGACAACATGGGTCCAGCCGAGAAGCGGAGCAGGCCGCCACGCCGGCTCCGAATAAGACAGCGAGTTGTGGCAAACTGTGCTTTTTATATTGTCCGCTGTCACACTGTGCGTTGTCCGTCCTTTGACATCAGTTACATTTGATGATGCGTCATTAACTATTGGTTAGGTCCTGACAAATGAGACTTGCAGCGGAGACCTCAGCAAAGCTTGTTTGAATTGTTCGAATCGCAGCTGCGACTTGTACATACCGTACTCTCCCTTTTGATCCCCTATCCCGAGTCGTCTTTTGTCCTTCGGGAAACCGAGAATGATCAAACAATGTAATTTTCTGGTCTTTCGGGAAGTAGTCAAACAAGTAGTTGACCTTGACGAAAGTGCCAGCAATTGCCCAGTTTGTGGTCCGGGGCATCAGTGCCGCCGACGCAGCTGATAGTCTGCACCGCGAGCTCCTTATGCGCGGTGAAGAACGCTTCCAAGTGTCTCTTGATCGTCAAGTGGCAATGATTGAGGAGCGACTACCTGGGACCACTAATATTGGGCCTTCTCCACGCCTCAATCTTGCCGCATCGCCCAACACACCTCCTCCTCTCGCACGCACCGGCAAGGAGAACTGGTGGCAACCTGCTAGGATTCAGCCCACCCTCGGCTGGGCCAGGGGGAGGCGGGCCAGGCTGGGGCAAAGGTGTAACGTGCAGCCTCATAAAGGCGACGCTGGACCGTTTGAACCATATGTAACACTGAGCCGGCCGCAAGGGCACTCGAGCCGCGGGCACTGAGACGGTCGGCCACGAGGCATCACCGTGAGAAGGCTAGGGCTTCTTACAAAAGGCGCCCTTACAAAAGGCTAGTGCGGCGGGCCAGGCCGGGGTGGCAACCAGGGTGGCTGCTTTGCCAAGATGGGAGGTGGGCCAGGCTGGGGCAAAGGTTGGGGTCACAGGACGGGCAAGGGTGGCAACCAGGCTGGCAACCATGTCAGAGGGGAGGCGGCCTCGGGAATCAAAAGGGAGAGTACGGTACGTTACTTACGACGTAGCAGGCCTTGCAGGCAGCGTCTGCTGCAGCTGATCAAGGCAGCGGCACAGGGGCTTCTTCATTTCAGGCGGCCACTCGCAGAAAAGATCGCATTATAGGTGCCACCTAAGGGTACTTTTTTCTTTGATGGAAGGCTGCAGTTGCTCATAAGCAAGCCAACGCTGTTGAAAAAAAAAATCAACTCCAAGTGGCTGGCGAGATTCGAGCGTTGGCCTGTCTTGCCGTTTTGAGAGGCAACCAGTACTGGTTTTGGTCCAGTACTGGTTGCTAACCAGTACTGGACCTCAACCAGTACTGGTTAGCAACCAGTACTGGTATTGCGCCAGTACTGGTTTCTAACTGTGGTTGGAGTTGTGCTTGATAGCTTGAAACTTTCGCGCTGTTTTACGCATCGCTGAATTATGTGATGAATGTTCAATTGCCGTCACCTGCTTTGCGTGATGCCCGATGTCGTAATGCTTTCATATGTCGTTTGAATCTGCAATTTGAACAAGTGATTCTCCTACATTGTATCGACGGTTGTAATGTTGACGTAGGTACAAGTGACAGGTAGGGATTGAGTTAGGGCTAGGGTTATGGTTATGGTTAGGACTAGGGCTAGGGCTAAGGCTAGGGCTAGGGTTAGGGCTAGGGCTAGGGTTAGGGCTAGGGCTAGGGCTAGGGCTAGGGCTAGGGCTAGGGCTAGGGCTAGGGCTAGGGCTAGGGCTAGGGCTAGGGCTAGGGCTAGGGCTAGGGCTAGGGCTAGGGCTAGGGCTAGGGCTAGGGCTAGGGCTAGGGCTAGGGCTAGGGCTAGGGCTAGGGCTAGGGCTAGGGCTAGGGCTAGGGCTAGGGCTAGGGCTAGGGCTAGGGTTAGGGCTAGGGCTAGGGCTAGGGATCGGCATGACGTGTGGGTGGGTTTGGGTTAGGGTTAGGGCTAGGGTTTGGCTAGGGTTAGGGCTATAGGTAGGGATAGGGCTAGGACTAGGGCTAGGGCTTGGGCTAGGGCTAGTTCATATATCCTCTTGAGGACATGTATTAACCTTTGGTTGTGACATCACTGGTGTTCCATGGTTGTGCATTGCTACGCATCATAATATGGGGTGTAGCACATGTCCAACGCATGTTCGCTGCCATGTGTTCATCAGTATTGCATTCATCACGTCAGCTATGGCTGCTGTATGGCACAAAATACATATCACCCTGACCCTCCTCGTGTGGGAAGAATGCCACAAACAAGCTGTGGAACTGCTCCCCATTCACTGCATACCATGACATGCGCCCCGCACCCTCAAGCAAGGTGCTCTTACGATGTCCCACGCAGCTTTGGCGGGGAGCCCTTGCCTCTTGGGTGGCCGGGACTGCACGCTTACTAACTTTGCGCCCAGAGCGTCTTGCTTGAGATGTGCCAACCTGCTGTTCTGTAGCTGCCTCAGATACCGTGGCCTCTGTTGCATTCGATGCCGAAGGCTGCTGCTGTGCTGGCTCCTGCTGCTGTGTTGGCTCCTCTTGCTGGGCTGGTAGCTGCTGGTGTGCCAGCTGTTGCTGCTGCTTAGACGGCTTAGGCAGTGGGATCCCACGACCCACAGTGTAGTGCTCTGGCATATCAGGGATGGGGTCCAAAACGAACGCGCGAGTGATGGCCAGACGCAGCACCCGCTCTGGGTTGGCTGGATGCTGCACACGCACCCAGAACTGGACGTGGCATGCATACTGAACCAGCTTTGGCTCGTCATCTGTACCCTCAAGGAACACTGCTTGGGCCCAGCAGTTGTTGCGCACTTTAGCACGATTATACTGGAGGCTGTGGACCATCTGCCCCCGGCACTGTGCGCGGCTGTAGTACTGCACTTGCCCGGGAAGGCCAGCAGGAGGGAACACTGCCAAGATGTCAGCCTCACTCCATCCCAGTGGCTTCATGTCTCTCACATGCTGGCAGCATGCCTCGCACACCCACTCATCCCAGCTGCTCTTGTAGCACTGCGCTTTCCCCAGCCCCAAGAGGTGGCATGCCTGCTGGTCTGATTGCACCTGGTCTCTGAAGGTCCCCGCCCTCCTGTGCTTGGGAGAACGCTGCTTGCTGTCCCCTCTCTTGCGTTTGCCAGTCTGCTGCCCACGCCGATGCTGCCGATGTCCAGCTTCCTCACCATCATGCTCACTGTCCCCACTGTCCAGGTCTCCTCCATCACTGTCATTCCAGTGGGTATGGGTGGACAGAAACAGCTGCGAGCGTCGGCTCAGCCGCTCCCGTATGCCCATGGTCAAGCCCCGCTGGTAGCCAGCAGCATGAGCCGTGCTGTACTTCTTGCCCCGCTGCATGCCTCGCTCAACCCAGAACTCATTGTCCCAGCAGCTGCGCCCACGCTCCTTTTCCTGCTGCGGTAGCCTGCAATAATACATGCGCATGGTGTTGTTCTATTTGATAGCATGAAGCATCACTCATGCTGACCATGCATTGCTCTGTATCGTGGAACTCACCGGCATTCCACCATATGTTGCTGGAGATCATGTCGTCCGGCACCTTGTGTGTGTAACGAATCCGGTGCAGAATGCGCGCATACTCCTTCAGCTTCCTGGCTGCTTCCTCCATGTTGCCAGCGATGATGGCTGCGTTCCTTGCCCTCTCCTCTGCTGGCATTCCAAACCGCAATGGCGGGTCGTTCTCTGCAAGCAAGAGGGGCAACAGAGTTCATGTGCTTACTGTCACCACACACATTGCATGGATTCGCCCTTGCTGCTACGTTGTAACGCTTAATGTACCTGGTGTTAGGTAGTGGAGGGTAGAGTCAACCAGCAACTGCCACAGCTTCAAGTGCAGGTTGCCCTCTGTCATGATGCCCTGGAACACATAGGGCCAGGCGTACTTGATGAAGTGCATGAAGTCCTCCATGATCCAGCCCCTGCACAGTAACACCAACAAGCATCGGCTGGTCTAGCTCTGGTTCACTAACCAGCGCTAATTCACCTGACTGACCAGTACTGGCTGGATGGCTGTGACCAGTACTGGCTGGCTGTGACCAGTACTGGCTGGCTATGACCTGTACTGGCTGGCTGGCTGACCAGTACTGGCTGGCTGACCAGTACTGGCTATCTGACCAGTACTGGCTGGCTGTCTGTGACCAGTACTGGCTGGGGGTGAACCAGTACTGGCTGGCTGACCAGTACTGGTTGGCTGTCTGTGGCCAGTACTGGCTGGCTGACCAGTACTGGTTGGCTGACCAGTACTGGTTGGCTGACTGTGACCAATACTGGCTGGCTGACCAGTACTGGTTGGCTGACCAGTACTGGTTGGCTGGCTGTGAGCAGTACTGGCTGGCTGACCAGTACTGGCTGGCTGACCAGGACTGGTTGGCTGGCTGTGACCAGTACTGGCTGGCTGACCAGTACTGGTTGGCTGGCTGTGACCAGTACTGGCTGGCTGACCAGTACTGGTTGGCTGGCTGTGACCAGTACTGGTTGGCTGGCTGTGAGCAGTACTGGCTGGCTGACCAGTACTGGTTGGCTGGCTGTGACCAGTACTGGCTGGCTGACCAGTACTGGCTGGCTGACCAGTACTGGTTGGCTGGCTGTGACCAGTACTGGCTGGCTGACCAGTACTGGCTGGCTGACCAGTACTGGTTGGCTGGCTGTGACCAGTACTGGCTGGCTGACCAGTACTGGCTGGCTAACCAGTACTGGTTGGCTGGCTGGTACCAGTACTGGCTGGCTGACCAGTACTGGTTGGCTGACCTGTACTGGTTGGCTGGCTGTGACCAGTACTGGCTGGCTGACCAGTACTGGCTGGCTGACCAGTACTGGCTGGCTAGCTGTGACCAGTACTGGCTGGCTGACCAGTACTGGCTGGCTGGCTGTGACCAGTACTGGCTGGCTGACCAGTACTGGCTGGCTGGCTGTGACCAGTACTGGCTGGCTGACCAGTACTGGCTGGCTGGCTGTGACCAGTACTGGCTGGCTGACCAGTACTGGCTGGCTGACCAGTACTGGCTGGCTGACCAGTACTGGCTGGCTGGCTGTGACCAGTACTGGTTGGCTGACCAGTACTGGCTGGCTGGCTGTGACCAGTACTGGCTGGCTGACCAGTACTGGCTGGCTGGCTGTGACCAGTACTGGCTGGCTGACCAGTACTGGCTGGCTGACCAGTACTGGTTGGCTGGCTGTGACCAGTACTGGTTGGCTGACCAGTACTGGCTGGCTGGCTGTGACCAGTACTGGCTGGCTGACCAGTACTGGCTGGCTGGCTGTGACCAGTACTGGCTGGCTGGCTGTGACCAGTACTGGTTGGCTGACCAGTACTGGCTGGCTGGCTGTGACCAGTACTGGTTGGCTGACCAGTACTGGCTGGATGGCTGTGACCAGTACTGGCTGGCTGACCAGTACTGGCTGGCTGGCTGTGACCAATACTGGCTGGCTGACCAGTACTGGCTGGCTGACCAGTACTGGTTGGCTGGCTGTGACCAGTACTGGTTGGCTGACCAGTACTGGCTGGCTGGCTGTGACCAGTACTGGCTGGCTGACCAGTACTGGCTGGCTGGCTGTGACCAGTACTGGCTGGCTGGCTGTGACCAGTACTGGTTGGCTGACCAGTACTGGCTGGCTGGCTGTGACCAGTACTGGTTGGCTGGCTGTGACCAGTACTGGCTGGCTGACCAGTACTGGTTGGCTGACCAGTACTGGTTGGCTGGCTGTGACCAGTACTGGCTGGCTGACCAGTACTGGCTGGCTGACCAGTACTGGTTGGCTGGCTGTGACCAGTACTGGCTGGCTGACCAGTACTGGTTGGCTGGCTGTGACCAGTACTGGCTGGCTGACCAGTACTGGCTGGCTGACCAGTACTGGTTGGCTGGCTGTGACCAGTACTGGCTGGCTGACCAGTACTGGCTGGCTGACCAGTACTGGTTGGCTGGCTGTGACCAGTACTGGCTGGCTGACCAGTACTGGCTGGCTAACCAGTACTGGTTGGCTGGCTGGTACCAGTACTGGCTGGCTGACCAGTACTGGTTGGCTGACCTGTACTGGTTGGCTGGCTGTGACCAGTACTGGCTGGCTGACCAGTACTGGCTGGCTGACCAGTACTGGCTGGCTAGCTGTGACCAGTACTGGCTGGCTGACCAGTACTGGCTGGCTGGCTGTGACCAGTACTGGCTGGCTG
>JASKMD010000014.1:6816150-6823650 GCA_030144725.1 Haematococcus lacustris | reverse complement strand
ACCACTTGGCAGAGCAGCTCTGGGGGGTCGACAAGGACGGGGCAATGGAGCCCAAGCTGCTGAGCCTGGAAGTCATGGACATGGCCATTCGGCGCATGGCGGTAGGTTGTAAGCAAATCGTGAAATCATCACTCGTGAACAGGGTAACCTTGAAGGACATGCTGTTTGAATCCAGCATGATTGTTTCAACTACAGGTTGAAGTGGGCAGGCGAAAGGACAGTCGCTGTTCAGTGCTGTGTTGCACGGCCTCTCAGGGGTGGGCCATCAGCTGTTTGGATTCACTCCTTGTATCCTTTACTGCAGCTGACAGGCGGCGCTGGGGCGAAGCCACCGTTGTCTTGATCCCCATGTACCCAGCATTGGTGGCCATCTACCCTAAGGCCAAGGTGGTGATGACTTTCGACACCACCCACCCAGTACACGAGGTGCGTCAGGGCATACCTACTCCATTGCAATGAGGACAGCATGGGCGCTTGTGGTATCAGTCACAGTGATCTATACTGTTGCCTGTAGGGACTGCCAGCTAAGGCCATGCTGACCCTCACCGAGTTCTTAAAGGATGCGTTTGGACTGGTGAAGTGGGAGTGGAAGACGGGCAAATGCCGACAACAGAAGGATGCATGGAGCAGCGGGACCCGGGTGCTGGTGCACATGGAGTACTTGGCGCGTAGGGGCCTAAAGCAAGTGCTTGATACCATGCATGATGGACTCCACAACAATACATTGGTACATCGTGTATAGCCCCGTGCTTGTAGGGGCCATACCGTGAAAGACAAGATCCGCTACAACGCCAGTCGCATGCTGGCAAGGCACCGTTGGCTACACCACACCCTGGAAACGGACAGGGAGTGGAGCTCCATGGTACGGAGATAAGTAGCAGGATGACCACCCAGCCTGTCAAACAATGTCACGGCAGCATGGACTAAGCTGAGTATGCATGTGTGTGTGCAGATCGACATCGCCGAGGAGTGGCCCAACAGTGCACCACAGGACAGGTGCAACCCAACAGCGGTGTGTGTCTTATGCATGTACATTCAATATGACATAAGGTAATATACTACGACCAGCATCAACACAACACTCTTGTTCATGCATGCAGGGAAGGTTTGGGCCATCACGACCACCGCCCGGGCCCTTGTCCTCCGCCTCCTCCTCCACATCAACTCCCTCTTCCGGATTGACCTCCTCCTCATCCTCGACATCCATGACATCCAACACCTCCTCCGCCTCCTCCACCTCAGCCTCCTGCCCCTCTTCCAGGGCACATTCACCTGAGCATGGACGCAGCTCACCAGCAAGGAATGCCCCCTCCCAAGGTACGGTCACAGCTATAGTGTATGTAGATCGAATTGCAGTGAGCAACAGTTGGTTACTAGTGACATGAATAATCTGTAGGGCAACAGGTATAAATACTAGGTACTGCACCAACCTTGAAGGACATTCATTGTGGGTCATGCAGACCGTACTGCAGGACGGGGTTCGGTGGCAACATCAGACTCAAGGACCATCACGGAACCCCGCCCTCCGCCAGGTGTGCAATCAACCATTTTCTGTTGTGAACCTTGACAAGAAGCTTGATTAGACCATACTATGCAGGGTTGTGCATTTGGAGTCTATTTTGGAACGTACTGTGATATTGCTTGCAGAAGCAGTCGTGGCAGCCTTGATGGAACGCATCGCACAGCTAGAGTCCCAGGAACAGATGAAGGAAGCCCGAATAGAGGAGTTGATGACTCAGCTATTGCAAAGCCAGCAAGCGAAGCTGTTGAGAGACGATGGTACCTCCAAGGTGAATGCCCCACATGTTAGAAAGAACACGTCAGCCTATGGAATCCCAGTCACAGTTTTATGGTTGAAGGCACGAAGTACATCCCATTAAATGGGCCACACATCAATCATCCTATATGCACACAATACTCCCAACGGGTTCACATGATCTTAATACTTGCATGGCACCCTTTGCCCTACAGGCTTCAGAGCAGCAGCAGCCGACACAGCCCCCGGCCCATGCCCCTCTCCTTAATCAACAAGGTCCTGCAACTGAGAAGGTGAGGCATTCAGGTCAATAGAACTCAATATCACAAAAACCAAACCGCACAATAACACATGTTGTGTTTATGTAGCAGGAGGTAGCAGAGGCGTTGATGTCTGTAGCACGCGGGGCACCTAAGCCCCGCAAGGCATCATGTCCAGCAGCCCCCAGCTCCGCACCACGAGGACCTGCAACGCATCAGGCCAAAAAGCGGAGTGCACCACCCAAGCCTCCAAGCAAGAAGCCTAGGGTAAGCTGACTGGGCATGCTCATTCAAATGGTCATAGCCGAACCTCAACAGCCCACCCTGCCAACAGACAAGCATAGAGGGCATGTTGTGGCCCTTGTTTGTTCTGCAGGCAGCGGCGAAAGCACCAGCCAGAAAGCGAGGCCGCGCTCCAGACACACCACCAGCGTCAGATACATCACATGCGTTACATTCCCAGGCAACATCAGACAACCACACGGCGGAACCCAGCGCAGCAGACAGCAATGAGCAGGTAACATTAGCATGACCTAGCCCTGGCCCTAACCCTAGCACTGACCCTAGCCCTAACCTCCCTAACATCCCTAGCCCTAGCCCTAACCCTAGCCCTAGCCCTAGCCCTAGCCCTAGCCCCAACCCAAGCACTGACCCTAGCCCTAGCCCTAGCCCTAGCCCTAGCCCTAGCCCTAGCCCTAGCCCTAGCCCTAGCCCTAGCCCTAGCCCTAGCCCTAGCCCTAGCCCTAGCCCTAGCCCTAGCCCTAGCCCGAGCCCGAGCCCTAGCCCTAGCCCTAGTCCTAACCCTAGCCCTAGCCCTAGCCCTAACCCTAGCACTGACCCTAGCCCTAGCCCTAGCCCCAACCCTAGCACTAGCCCTAGCCCTAGCCCTAGCCCTAGCCCTATCCCTATCCCTATCCCTATCCCTAACCCTAGCACTATCCCTAGCCCTAGCCCTAGCCCTAGCCCTAGCCCTAGCCCTAGTCCTAACCCTAGCCCTAGCCCTAGCCCTAGCCCTAGCCCTCGCCCTAGCCCTAGCCCTAGCCCTAACCCTAGCCCTGAACAATCAGTTACATGTGCTTGCTTTGTGTGTCATGCCTTCAGTGGCTGTTGCCAGCCTACCCTAACGGCAACCCCCATGTGCCGGAGGAGGAGGACCCACAGCGATGGCGTGAGGCAGTGCAGCGGCGCGGTGTTGCAAGGACCCGCCTCCTAGCTCACCTCAGGGCTAACAAACTCCGTGTGTGGGCATGCCAGTTGCTGGCATTGGAGTTCGGCAGGGCCATCTTCCACGACATCCACCTTTGCAAGAAGGTCTTACAGGCTGCAAAGGAGGGCGTGAACTACAGCACCGGCCAGCGCCTCCAAATGCCCTTCACCACCCCCAATACAGATGGCAGCCTCCCTGACTCCGTCTCCATGTCAGCCTGCACGACAGCTCGGGCTATTCGCAGCATCGAGAGGCAGCAGGGCATAGCAGCCCAGGGGGGAGAGGCAGGAGAAGCAGCCCAGCACAAGCTGAAGCAGTGGGCGACAGCATTCAAGGTTGCTGAGGACTACCTGAACAGCTTGCAGCAGTATGCTGTCAGCCTGTCCCAGATTACGCTGCGTGGGGGCACCGTGCTGGTGAATGATGCCAAGTATGGGCGCGACGTGGAAGGGGTAGACCTGCCCCGGGTGCCGGCCACACGGTTGGTGCCAGCACAGGCGCTGCATGTTGACGTGGAGCCGATTCAGCCACCCAAAGGACGCAAGGGCAAATCAAGCAAGGCAGCCAAGAAAAGGCTAGCAGCAGCAGCAGCAGCAGCAGCAGCAGCAGCAGCAGCAGCAGCAAGCACCAGCAGCAGCCCCCCTCCACCTCAGGCCCCCCCCACCTCTACGCCTGGTGCACCCTCAGCAGCACGGCCTGCACCGTTCAGCTGGGATCGTGATGGCCTGGTGCTAATCATAGCACTGGAGCTGACACGCGTCCTGGTCATCCCAGACAGCCACATCAAGGTGCTGCTGGTGGAGGCCAAGAACAAGTGCGCCATCGACGACAAACAGTTCAAGGAGCAGATGGCAGCTGTGGACAAGATGCAGGTGTACCGTGTGACCTTGCAGCCAGGGGAGGTGCTGGGCATGCGTGGCTACACGATCCATGCGGGGGATTGTGGGCTGGAGGGCAGCGCCTCCACCAGGGTGCATTTCTATGGCAGCCAGGGGTATGTCAATGACGAGACATGCTTCGTGGCAGCGATACACAAGCAGCTGCTGTACAAGTGCCAACCCACCAGCCCACCGCAGCGTCTCATTGAGCAGGAGCAGTATTGGCCACTGGGTTTGGAAGAGCACCAAGCTGGCGCGTTTGGCCCGCCTGTGCCATATGTACCTCCTGCATTGGAGCCTGTGGAAGAGCTGTTTGAGGCGGATAGTCTGTTGCCTGATGCACAGGTGCAGGAGCTATTGAGCTATATCTTGAGCCATAAGGAAGCAGCTGTTGCTGAAGAGAAGGCTCAGGAAAAGGCGAAGGTACAGGCAGCTAAGAGGGCCAAGCGTGCATGATAGATTGCAGGGGACCAGACATCAACGTGACGCCTGAACATTGAATGCATCTGCGTTTGGTGCCTTGATGGAGTTAGCACACATGGAGCAAGCTGTAACATGAGTGCCTGGCACGTGTAATCAGATACATACGTTATTTCATCACATACTTGACCAACAAGCTGGACCAGTACTGGTTGGGGGTAGACCAGTACTGGTTGGATGTGGACCAGTACTGGTTGGGTGTGGACCAGTACTGGTTGGGTGTGGACCAGTACTGGTTGGGAGTGAACCAGTACTAGTTAAAGGAGGACCAGTACTGGTTGGGTGTGGACCAGTACTGGTTGGAGGAGAACCAGTACTGGTTGGGAGTGGACCAGTACTGGTTGGGGCTACTTGTGGACCACTACTGGTTGGGGGTGGACCAGTACTGGTTAGGGGAGGACCAGTACTGGTTGGGTGTTGGACCAGTACTGGTTGGGAGAGGACCAGTACTGGTTGGGTGTTTACCAGTACTGGTTTGGGGTGGACCAGTACTGGTTGTGGGTGGACCAGTACTGGTTGGGTGTGGACCAGTACTGGTTGGATGTGGACCAGTACTGGTTAGGGGGTGGACCAGTACTGGTTGGGTGTGGACTAGTACTGGTTGGGAGAGGACCAGTACTGGTTGGGTGTTTACCAGTACTGGTTTGGGGTGGACCAGTACTGGTTGTGGGTGGACCAGTACTGGTTGGGTGTGGACCAGTACTGGTTGGATGTGGACCAGTACTGGTTAGGGGGTGGACCAGTACTGGTTGGGTGTGGACCAGTACTGGTTGGGAGAGAACCAGTACTGGTTGGGGGGTGGACCAGTACTGGCTGGGAAAGGACCAGTACTGGTTGGCTGTGACCAGTACTGGTTGGGAGTGGACAAGTACTGGTTGGGAGAGAACCAGTACTGGTTAGGGGAGGACCAGTACTGGTTGGGGGTTGACCAGTACTGGTTAGGGGAGGACCAGTACTGGTTGGGTGTTGGACCAGTACTGGTTGGGTGTGGACCAGTACTGGTTGGGTGTGGACCAGTACTGGTTAGGGGAGGACCAGTACTGGTTGGGGGTGGACCAGTACTGGTTAGGGGAGGACCAGTACTGGTTGGGGGTGGACCAGTACTGGTTGGGGGTGGACCAGTACTGGTTGGGGGTGGACCAGTACTGGTTGGGAGAGAACCAGTACTGGTTGGGGGTGAACCAGTACTGGTTGGGAGGTGGACCAGTACTGGTTTGGGGTGGACCAGTACTGGTTGGGGGTGGACCAGTACTGGCTGGATGTGAACCAGTACTGGTTGGATGTGAACCAGTACTGGTTGGGGGTGAACCAGTACTGGGGGGGGGGGTAAACCAGTACTGGTTGGGGGTGGACCAGTACTGGTTGGGGGTGAACCAGTACTGGTTGGTGGTGAACCAGTACTGGGGGGGGGGTAAACCAGTACTGGTTGGGGGTGAACCAGTACTGGTTGGGGGTGAACCAGTACTGGGGGGGGGTGGACCAGTACTGGTTTTCTCGTATCTCCTCAGCCCGATTTTTCCTCGATTTTAGGTTTACACCCCCATTCTTAGAACCGCTAAAAAATACAATCTATCAAGCCACTTTGTCAAAAAATTCAACTTTTCTCATGAACTTTTCTGCGAGTGGCTAGGACAGGCGAGCCACCATGTTGTGTTCAGCCTCCACAGTTAGGCTCACTGCACCCACAACACTACCCACCACCCGTCCAATACCCCCCTCTCCTCCCCCCTCTACTGCTTAGGTGCCCTAGCAATGCTGCCTTTCTTGCTGCCCTGCCTCCCTCAAGCTCCTGTGACCCATATCGCCCTCACTGCACCTCACTCTCGTCACCTCACTGCCACGACATCACTAGCCAAGCTGACATAGCTGGCCCCTCGACCCCGGTGAGCCATATCCCCTCATCTTGGTACTCACATCCCAAACTGGCTAGCTCTACACCCCCTGGCCTTCTTAGCCGGTCTTAGCCAGTCATTTTGCACGCACAACACTGCCCCCCCCACCCATCCTAAGCCCCCCCACAGCCTCATCCTTAGCCTCAGCCCCCAGCCCAGCCCCACCACAAGGCTGAGGTCACCTCACTGCCGCCTCACTGCTCCCCGACCCAATGGGGACACGGACGGCCCCCCTCCCCCCTTAGGGCTGCTGCTCACCCCTCCACCGGCCTCCCCCCACCCCACCCCCCAACCCCCCTGCCCCTTGCTCCCTGGCCTGACCCCCTGACGCACCACTGCCCTCCCCCCCCCCCACCGCCGCTGCCGCCCCCCCCCCACCACCGCCAGGCACCCCCACCCCCGGCATGATCTGCAGCAAGGGGGAGGCAGCGGGGGGTCCGCCAGGCCCCCCCCCCTGCGTGATGCCTGCCGCAGGGGCCCTGAGGCCCAGCAGTCCGGGCAGCTCCTGCTTGACGGCTGTGAGGATGCGTGAGCTCATCTCGGCAGGGGGCCAGCGGGGGGACCAGGGGTATGAGGACAGCACCCTCACCCCCCCCACCCCCCGCCACCCTGCTGCTGCTACTACTGTTGTCAGGACTGCAATCGTTGCTGGTCCCCAGTGCGGTGGGGGTGGGGGCAAGGCTGGCCGCGGTGGTTGAAGAGGAGGGGGTGAGGGGCTGCCTGCAGGTGGGGGGGTGGGTGGGGGGGCGGGGCAAGTCAGCAGGCAGTTTAGGGGTGAGTGGGGGGTGAGCATGTTGTCCTGCTCATCGGCCCTGGTCCTCAATGGTGTGTTTGGCCATGCCGGGTGTCGCAGCTGCACCGTGGCCATTAGGGGCGGTGGGGCTGTGGCCTAGCTGCATCTTCAGTCAGGAAACCGTGGGGACCCCCACCCACCCCGACCTCATCCCTGCTCCCTCCCCTACCCCCCCGCCCCCCGCCCCTACCCCCGCCCTGTCCCCTTGCCTTTTTCTTCCAAGGTAGCAGAGAC
>JASKMD010000014.1:6771973-6815650 GCA_030144725.1 Haematococcus lacustris | reverse complement strand
TAGGGCCCATGCCCCTCCTGGGGACCAGGGCGGCTGAGCAGGGGGCGCCCTGTGCTGTGAAGCCTCATCGCCCTGGTGCCTCATCGCCCTGGAACCGCCAGCAACAGCCGCTCTGCAGTGTACAGCCAACGCCTGACTCCATGCCTACAGGCTTGCTTGCTATGATGCTACGAGGCTTGCTTGCTCCTGACTTCATGGCTTAAGGCTTGCTTGTTACGATGCCTTTCACAAAGAAGTTAAAGCATGCATCCAGACTCTTGCATACTGCCTTTCCAAAGTGCATTCATGGGGTGGGAAGCGTGATGGTCAGTGTAATCGCCCAGCACCCAAGAATACCTGCAGGCTAACCTGAACTTGGAGAGTTTTGTGAATGGGATGGCTGTGTGTTGGGTCCTGGGCCAGGGCCTGATCCTGATCCTGGGCTGCTGACCTGGCCAGTGCTCCTGATCAGGTCCAGGCTCTTGTCCTTGGGGCTCAGCAGCTTAGCTGCGTCAATCTGGTTCAACCGCAGCTCCTCCAGGCTGTAGATGCGCTTTGGGAGCTGCCGGCCCTGACCAAATCCCAGCAGCAGCCCCTCCTCCTGCAGCTGCCGCGCGAAGCTGACTGCAGCCGTGTCATCGTTGCGCAGCAGCAGCTCGTCCAGGTGGGCTAATTGTGACGTCGGCACGGGAGACATTGGCGCAGCAGCACGGAAGACATTGGCGCCTACTAGGCGCCGGCCGCTATACGCCAAGCGCTTACTAGAGCAACAGGACTGCATGAAAGTCAGGGCGCGGCAGGGGCGAGTTGAGGTCATTGTGTGAGCTGGTTGCAGACGGTTGGTGGCTAAATGCTTAGAACTGGCGTAAGTACACTGGCGTGTAACACAGCATTGATATGTCGCTGTAGCGCTTGGTAGAGGATGCAGCGAAACAGGCAGCGTACACGTAATCGTAATGCCTCGGACACTGAAGTTGACCGCGAGCTCGAGGCTCAGCCAGAGCCAAGCCAGGCGCAGAAGAACAAGAAGGCCAGCTGTGAAGCGCGCAGGGACCGACACGACAAGAACACATGGCATGCGAAGAAGGCCAAACGGCATACCGTGATGAGGGATGTGTGCGCTGCAGCGGTACCGGGAGTACGCTGCCACAACGCTGTGGACCTGGCCGGCCATGTGGGCCGAGATGTCCAAGCGGCGCTGGTCCAACGCGAGGTTCCGGCTGTACGGAGGCAAGCAGCGCACGGTGGCCAAGTTCTTGGCTGAGGTGAGTAGGCCGTACGTGCCAGTATGTGTGCCCGTATGTGTATGTTTATATATGCTCATTATGCTTGTCTTTGCCATGACTTGACCTGAGCTCACAATGTGTCTCTCCTTATGTGCCCTGACTGCAGACTGTCAAGTACGCTGCAACTCGGCTGCCACAGGTCGCCCCCTGGCCTTGGCCTATGGGGCAGCAGGCTTCAGTGGCAGTGGCAGCATTGGCAGCAAGGGTGTGCCTGTCTACCAGATGCAGCGGGAGGCATGCAAGCAGTTTCCCGGGCGTGTAGTGCTGGTGCATGAGTTCCGGACCATCCGGGTCAGCTCTGCCCGCACCAACGTGGTGCAGGGCCAGGCAGAGTCCTTCAGGTGAGAGACCTCATATGCAATCGCACTGTAGGAGTGGAGTCATTACATAGCTGTAGAATGGCATCTCACACACCCCCTGCGCCGTTTAGGCTATACATGGCTTGACTCAAACACTTGGTTTGGCAAGGAAGGGTCTTACATATGTTGCCTTGCAGGTGGCTGTACCCGGTGCGCAGCATGGCGAAGCGGTCCCGGATGTGCTCTACAAGCAATGTCATCAAGCGCAGATTCTACAACCAAGACGTGTCAGCCGCGCTGAACATCGCCCGCATTGCAGCCGGGCCGGGCCGCCCACGCGAGCTCAGCAGCTGGCTGGGCCGCCCCGCCATGCCTAACCCAGGCAGACCAGGCCAGGAGTGGGTGCAAGTGCGCGACAGAGGCCTGCTGCGGAAGTGGCAGCGGCGGCACCAGCGGCAACGATAGTGACATGTGTATCATGCCATGAGCCAACAAACAAACAATTCGATTGTCCCTTACAAAGGGGATGTGTGTGCGCTAGAGTGTGCATAGGGTAGGGCTCTAACGAATAAGTGAGGGACACAGTCCCGACTCCTAGGTTAGGGACACACACCGGTCTCTCACTGCTGTGGAGAAGTGCAGGGGCTCCACAGGAGGATAGGGATACAGCATGGCTGATGTATCCTCTTAGGTAGTTGTATGGCAGAGCTGCATGAAAGTCTGGGCGGCATGAAAGTCTGGTCATTGTGTGCAGCATGTGAGCTGGGTCCAGAAGGTTAGTGCGTGCCTACTGGCGCTGCTGACGGCAAGCAGAAGCGAGGACAAAGTAAAGGGCGGTCTGAGGGAACAGCCTGCAAGCGCGGTGTGCTACTTGCAGGAAGGTGCGCCCAAAAATGCTTTCGCTTCAGACCTAAACGATTGGGTCACGCTGCTGGCGGACAAGAACAGCAATGTGGTGGCGTGGAGAGTAGCGACAGCTGCGTAGTTTAGGCCAGGTAGCACCAACAACAGCAGCTGCATGGTACTAGCCATCAAGCAAAGCAGACACTTGTGCAGCCCGTTTTATACAACTGCAGGTGCAGGATGAGTTACCTGCTGCCGCACTTGCACAGCGGCTGGGCCGTTGACCAGGCCATCTTGGGAGAGGAGGACCGCGTTGTGATCATCCGGTTTGGGCACGACTGGGACACGTCATGCATGCAGATGGATGAAGTGCTGGCAGGTGAGCAGCCAGCAGCACTGTGTGGAGTGGGAGGCATGCAAGGGCCTCCTTCCTGCGCTCGCCCTGCTCCCCTCATGCCCATGTGCCAGTCCCATGTGCCAAGGCGTAGTATTCTTCTCGCATTGTGAACCACTGGAAGGGCACAGTCCAGACAGATGCCTGGATATGAATGAATGCCAAGCCCAGAGTTCCCACCGTGCACCTGGCCAAGCTTCAGGGTGCAACACCCCGGAACCCCATCATCAACAAAAACACTTGACCTGGATTTTCTATAAACACATAGTATGGGCCTGGACCAGACATACACCAGACACGGACCTGGCGTGTCCCCCAGGGGAGCAGCAAGGGGTGGGGCGGCCCCCGGCAGTGGCAGCCAGGGGCATACAGGTGTTCTTGTTCAATAGAGGTCAAGATATGCATTACTCATGCAGTAGGATGATGGTGGGTGCAGGCCATGGCCCAGTAGGAGGCTCCTCCCTTGCCACACCTCAACCATTGCCACAGCCATCCTCATCTTCTCCTTCTTCTTTCTCCTGTGTTAGGTGGCTGGCTGCACATAAGCTGGCAAGCACATAAGCTGGCAAGCACGTAAGCTGGGGCAGCCATGAGCACAGGCAAGTAGATGCAGTGCACATTGTTACGGCTATTTGGCTTACGGCTGTATGGCGGCAACGCAGATGTTGAGGGTAGTCACCCCTGTAAGCGTGCTTATAGCCCACTTGTGCCAACTTATGTGCTTGCCTGCTTAAGCTGCATGGTGCCTCTGATGAAAGTCGAGGGGTGGCCGAGATGAGCCACAGACTGCCCTGCTCTTGGCACCTGCCCTTCTGCCCTAGGTGTGGCTGAGCAGATAAAGAACTTCGCCGTCATCTACCTCGTTGACAACTCGGAGGTTCCGGACTTCAACACCATGTACGAGCTGTACGACGCATGCACAACCATGTTCTTCTTTAGGTGCGTGCTGCCTCTGGCATTTTGGTTGGGCTTGTTTGGCAGCATGGCAGCATGGCAGCGCGGCAGCAACGGTGGTGCTTGCAGGGCAGGCAGGCAATCAGGCAGAGAAGGAGGGCACGGTTGTAGTTCACCTGCCCTGCCTTGCCCAACATAGCCCTGTCAAACGCTGCCCTGCCCATTGTCACCCAGCCCAACGTCGTCCTGCCCTCTCAAGGCGAGACCATGCTGGGGTGCTGCAGAAACAAGCACATCATGATTGACCTGGGGACGGGTAACAACAACAAAATCAGCTGGCCCATGTCAGACAAGCAAGAGTTCATCGACATCGTGGAGACCATCTACCGAGGGGCCCGCAAGGGCCGAGGTCTGGTGGTGTCCCCTAAGGACTACTCCACAAAGTACAGGTGCGAGCCTGGCTTTGTGATGGTGATGGCGCACCAGTGTGCAGGGCTGCACAGGCCTTGCGCATCATACAGCAGCTACAGACTCGCCAAAGTACAGCCTCACTAACAGGGGTTACAGAGGTTTAGGGCAGGGCAGGGCAGGGGTGAAGGGAGGCTGGGAAGGATCGTTTCGAGTGGGGTAGGTGGAGGGAGCAGGCCACGCCCCAGAGGGAAGCTCCAGAAGGAGGCGTCCTCGAGTCGTCGTCGTCTTCAATTCCTTAGTGTTCTTTTGTTTTGCAGACCACACTGCTGTGCCCAAAATGCTGCTTATTTGCAGGTACTGATCGATGCTGCACTGTGGCAGCGCTATACGTCATGGCTCAGCAAGTTTGCAAGCACTGGAAGTGACAAAGCAGCTGGGAGCACAGCGAACGTTTTGTGCGGTTGGCGTGACAGTGGCGGCACTTTGGCAGCTACTCCTCTGGTAGTGCCCGGTGAATGCCCAGGCTCAAGCTTTAGTAGGTTGTGTGTGTAGATGTTGCTGGACCTTGCTGGATCTTGCCACTCCTTCATCGCTGGGATCCAAGGGATGGGGTTCAGGTGGCTGAGGGAGCTGAGGTGCAGTCATGCTTGAGAGACCGCCCAGTATAGAGTGTCATGGTGCCCCTGTTCACATGGTGATGCCCACCAGCCTAGGCAGCTGGCGCTGCCTTTGCTGTGGCTGGCTAGGTAGTTTAGAGAGAATCTGCAAGGCTGCACTCATCAGCTCGTTGGCCGCCATACACGATCAAGTATATCTCTTGAGTGTTTCTCTGTCCAATTAATGCCTTTGTTTGGGGTTGCATTGCAATGCCCACAGGCAACATGCATCTACAAGGTGCATTCGAACATTTGCACAGCATGCTTTTCCGATTTGCCCAAATGCATGATCAAAGCTGATACATAAAGCTCATACAGAGATACAGCCTTCCATATACAGTTCCTGTAGCTTCCGTTTCTGTATGATACAGGGCCGCGGCCGCGGGCAAAGTTGCAGTAAGATATAGTCAAGCGGCCGAGCGTCACCCAGCAGCACAAGCGCGATCTGTTGCACGCGCGCGCACACGCAATCCGCAGTTGCCGAGTACCAGGCCCTTCCGTGGGTGATGTACCTGCCATTGCGACTAGTACAGGAGCAGGCTGCAGTGCAGCCAGGCTGTGTCCACTGGTGGTGGCGCGCGGACATCTGGTTTACTGTTTAGTTATAACTCGGTTTTTGGTTAAATGCTTAGAACAACTTAGAGGTCGTAAGTATGTAACTCAGGCGTTCCCAACTACCTGAAAACCACCCCCCTGTGATAGGAAGCCCGTATCTCCGCAGCCACTCAGTCAAATATATATATAAACAGTGCTTTAAACAGAGGAGACTCAAAGCTACGAGATGGCCGACGCAGCAAAAACTATCTCGCTCTCAGCGGTGCTCAGTGTCTGCCCAAAGATCGACATTTAAATTCATGCGATTTAGCCTCATGCGAGGCGCGCCACACTAGCACGCTTCGCCACACCGATGTTGCTGGCACCTGCAACGCGCAGCAGCAGTCGGAACATGGGCTGGTACAGGGGGTAACTACTCATCATACACCTGCAGCCAACAATTGATGTGCCTTTGGAGTGGTCCCAATCATCGTGCGTAAATCCAATATCTATGTTTCTTTGTTCTGGTGATGCACGTAAGAGTCATCTTGGACAAGAGTGTAGGGAGTTTGGCTGGAGCTCAGCGGCGGTGGCAAAAAGCAGCAAAGATGTTGAAGGGGGGGTGGGTTTGCAAGCCAGGCGCCCACCATTATAGCGATATAGCGTTGCCGTCAACACTTAAGGGAATCCTCACATCCTCGCCAAGCGGCCTGCACCATCAGAAAGCTCGCGCAACCATGTTTGCCGGACTTCGGTGGTGTGCGCCACCGACATGTCGTGCATCGCTAACGGATAGCCAAGGACGGAGCTTACCAGTGTAGCTAACCACGGTCTCTGATTGGGACACATTCGGGGTCACATGTGGCTGCCCGCATCGAAAGACTCCGATGGCAATTCCAGTCGAACACTAAACGCGCAATGTCGCATTGCAGCAGACGCAGCAAACGTTACATCAAATGATGGAGTAGATGGGCCGCAGTTGCATGAAGATTACCAACCCCATGTTGGGAACGCCTGAATGTAACATAGCATTGATATGTCGCTGTAGAGCTTGGTATAGGATGCAGCGTAACAGGCAGCGTAAACGTAATCGTGATGCCTCGGACATTGAAGTTGACCGCGAGCTCGAGGCTCAGCCAGAGCCAAGCCAGGCGCAGAAGAACAAGAAGGCCAGCTGTGAAGCGCGCAGGGACCGACACGACAAGAACACATGGCATGCGAAGAAGGCCAAACGGCATACCGTGATGAGGGGTGTGTGCGCTGCTGGTTTAGAGGCGGGAGCGGTCGTGGCGTCCGAAGTGGTCGAGGCACGGCTCGTCACGCAACTCGAGGCTTGGGTGGAGGACTGCAGCATGAGAGCGCTGCTCGGGAGCTTGCTACTGGGCCTCGCGGTGCGAGGCTGGTTCACGCGGGTCAGGGTGCTTCCGGACGGCCAGGAGGTCTTCGAGGAACTCCCAGCTGAGCTCGCGGTCAACCCGAACGTGGCGAAGCGCAACATGTACCTGCAGCTCTGCCGCGGACTGCCTCCTCCCGGAAGGCGCTCTCAGCCCAGCGCAGCTGTGGAGGATGTGCTGGCCTTCTACCCGGGTCTCCACGACCGCATCAAAGCTGTACCTCGCTATGAGCAAGACTTAAGACTTACAGTCAGGCGCCCCCAACTAACAGAAAACCTACCCCTGGTAGTAGGACGGCTGTAGCTTTGCACTCACTGCGCCAAATATTATGTTAGCCAGCTACCTTTCACCCATCCAGAATAATCATACACTGAGTAGGCCGTGCACAACAAAGCGTCAAAGTTAGTGACTCAAATTTGAGCCGTAGCGGAGCATGCAGTCATCGCTACGACACCCCGCGTCGCTTAGGCTGCTCTACGCGAGCATGCGCGTCGGCAGCAACAGTCGGATTGGATAACGGTGGCGGGAATGTGGCAAGGAGGCAGGTGGGGTTGGGAGAGGTGGCCACTATTGCCTATGTTTAACTATGTCTCGTGTGTCACCGCTTGCGCTTGGCAGCTGTCTGGGGCAGCTCAGGTGTGGTACGCTTGCGGAGCGTGCAGCCAGGAGCCGGCGCTTGAGCCATAGCAGCCTGCCCCTGGGTGGCGTTTGCAGCTAGTCCCAACTGATACATGTGGCCGGAATCAGGTGATGCAGGCGGCCCCTGAGGTGACTCAATAGGGGTTTCAAGCATCTGCCCCCCTGGGGCGTTGCCCCACGAGCTCCGGCCCCGCTGCTGGGATGGCTGCTGTGCGGGTGGTGGGGGGGGGGGCTGTGGGGGGGGCACACTTGCACACTATGCACACTTGCAGTAGCCATTATATTAATGACCTCACAGCCTTTGTTTGATTAAGACACTTGCTTTGTTTGGTGCAACACGAGCCTGTAGGGAGTAAAACTTGTAAATGCCATGCCGTGCCATGACCATTGCAAACTTCATTTTCGCACTGCACCGCTTGTTCTCGCTGTCCGGTAAAGGTAGCCAACGTTTAGAGCAGTTACGAGACACCAAGTCTCCGGCGAGCCCACTTAGGCAGAGGGGCTTTCACAGGCGATGCAGCTTTGGGGCACTGAAGCTCCTGGGCCAGTGTAGGCATACCAAGGAGCGCTTGTGAGCATGGCCGGGGAGGGAGCCACTGGCGAATGGCAGTTTTTGCAATGCTTTGGCGAGCGCACACCTGGCGAGGATATACAGGAGGGTGCGTTGCCACCCCTTAAAGAACCGGTTCAGTTTACAAAGCCAGAACCTGGGTGCTGTGTTGGCAAAGGCAGCCGCAGCCAGCAAAGCCGCGTGACTAGCATGCCTGCTTCTTTG
Organism: Haematococcus lacustris; assembly: GCA_030144725.1. Classification (NCBI taxonomy): domain Eukaryota; kingdom Viridiplantae; phylum Chlorophyta; class Chlorophyceae; order Chlamydomonadales; family Haematococcaceae; genus Haematococcus; species Haematococcus lacustris. The sequence continues at coordinate 6,807,546 of JASKMD010000014.1, read as the reverse complement.
GGGTGTCGACCCCACGATTTTTCCAACCCTGCGATTGTCGCAGCCTAGTTTAAAGCACAGGTATTGCTGGCGTGCTCCGCAGCCGATGTCATCTCTGCTGTCGAGTTCGACGCGAATGGGCTTCACCTTGCTACCGGAGATAGGGGCGGACGTGTTGTGTTGTTTGAGCGCGTCAACCCGCTTGCGGTATGCCGCAGAGTCAAGTCCGCGGGTGCTTCGTAGTGACGCTGCCTTTGACGCTGCCTGGTTCACTTGACCCTGCTGCGCAGAAACCTCCTGCGCCCGATACTCGCGCCCCTGCACCGGTGCCTAGGGGCGCAGCGTACGAGTATAGGTACATGACAGAGTTCCAGTCGCACGAGCCAGAGTTCGACTACCTCAAATCATTGGAAATAGAAGAAAAGATCAACAAAGTCCGGTGGTGCCGTAGCTCCAACAACACAAGGATGCTGTTGAGCACCAACGACAAGACAGTGAAGCTGTGGAAGGTGTGCAAGCTGGCTAGGGCAAGTTGCCGTGCAAGTTTGGTTACTCTGGGCCAGCTTGTGTGCAGGTGTATGAGAAGAAAGTCACTAGCCTTGCCAACTTCAATATTGAAGGCCGCAACACATCAGTGGCAAACAAGCCCAATGCACTCAGCAGTCATCCCAAGCTCACCAGCCTGCGCATGCCCAAGGTAAGAATAGCAGGCTGAGCATGCCGTGCCAGCTGAGGTGGCTTGACCGAACTCCACTCAGCCTTGGCCCAAGCGCTGTGCAGGTTACCAGCACAGAGGTTCTTCTGGCCGCTCGTTGCAAAAAGGTGTATGCTAATGCGCACACCTACCACATCAACTCCATCTCAGTGAACAGCGACCAGGCCACCTTCCTGTCAGCTGACGACTTGCGGGTTAACCTGTGGAATCTGGACATCACAGAGCAGAGCTTTAACGTTGTTGACATCAAGCCCTCCAACATGGAGGACTTAACAGAGGTCAGACGCAGTGACAGCTGCAGCTACAAGCAGTAGTATGTCGTGATGGTGCCATCAGGGGCCTTGCAAGTCCCTGTATGGAAATGAGTGCAGCATCACAGCTTCCTCATGCAATAGGTGACATGCAGTTCAAGCACATGCTACAGCTACACACAGCTATGCATTTGGTCAGCGTGATCAGCAACCTTGCATGCCCATGTGTGGGCCAAGGTAATGGCCTTTCAATGCAGTGGGTGTTGTGCGACAGAGGCACACGCCCCAGGCATTGCTTCAATGCATATGATTGGACTCCAGGCAAGCCGTGCCGGCCGTGCTTCCATCCCAGGTCATCACATCTGCGGAGTTCCACCCTGACCAGTGCAACGTGTTTGCATACAGCAGCAGCAAGGGGTGCATCCGTCTAGCCGACATGCGCAGTGCTGCATTGTGTGACAAGCACGCCAAGGCCTTTGAGGAAGTGGAGGCCCAGGTGTGCTGGGCGTTGCCACACAGACCGTGCTGCACGGGCCTAGCATGGGCAGCCTGGGGCTAGGGACTGCACAGCCAGCTGCTATCATGAAGGAGCTCCTGAGCTAGCACCAGGCAGTGTCAAATGCTGTACACCACCCTGAAGAGGGCAGGCCAGGCCTTGCATTTCACTCTAGCTGCCCTAGGTGGAGTGCAAGCATACCATGCACCAGCCCAGGGAGTGACACAGTCTGTTCCCGCTCATTGACTTCTGCAAGAACTTGCATGCATATCTAGCAGGGTTGGGGTGAATCATGGTGATCCTGAAACTTCATACCACAGCTGCACCTAGGCCTGCCCAGGTATTACATCCACACCTGGCGCCCCTTGGTGCCATCTGCTTGGTGCAGGCTAACAAGTCGTTCTTCTCTGAAATCATCGCCAGCATATCAGACATCACATTCAGCAAGGACGGCAGGTACATCCTCAGCCGAGATTACATGACCCTTAAGCTCTGGGACCTGGCCAAGGAGAGCGCACCAGTGGCAACCTTCAACACGCACGAGCACCTGCGTGCAAGGGTAGGCCAGGCTAGCTGGCCGCAACCCATCCGCACAGCAGCCGCACAAGGCAGTGAACTCCCAGCCACCCTGTTGATGCAGATGACCGCTGGCCAACTCTTCATCTTACCATGCTGAACAGTTGATGCTGTTCCCTGGCCTGCTGACCACATCTGCAGCTGTGTGACCTGTACGAAAACGACTCCATCTTCGACAAGTTTGACTGCTGCATGAATGGCAAGGGCGACGCCATCGCCACCGGCTCCTACAATAACATGTTCCGTGTGTTTGGCACCTGGAACAGCGCGGACCTGACCCTGGAGGCTTCAAGAGACCCCATGCGCAAACGCCTTGCAACCCCCTCAAAGGTGCGCTCATGAACTCATTGCAGCACATGTAAGCTGACAAGCGCCAGGGTTTGCAACAGGGCAGCACAGCGATTGTGCGGCAACGATGTGAGGGGGGGTGTTGGGGGCTTTTTTGGCAGCACAGCAATTTTAATCAACTCAGCGCAGCGCCCACAGGCCAGTGGCACCCCACATGATCTGCCAGCACAGCAGCTGCTGACAGCTCAATGCAGTTCAGCAGCAGCCCCGGCTGCAGCACGAGTGGACGGTCTTCATGACAACAGGGGCAGTGCAGCCTGTGCTTGCATGTCTTCCATGAATGCACTCCCAACCCCGACTCATTCACGCATGGTCTCCCAGGTGGCAGCTGAGTGGAAGCTGACTGCAGCCCATTTCAGCCATCAGCGTGCAGCAATGACGCAGGTGTTTCTAGTGACGCCAATGACTTAGCGTGGCATGTTGTTGTCTTGTGGGCCATGCCGTGGCTACACCTGCAGGCCAATCGGTTTGCAATCCGCAAGAACGGCGTGGGGAAGCGTGGGGCAGGGGATGGTGCAGAGGCTGGCACTGACTACGCCAGCAAGCTGCTGCACCTCGCCTGGCACCCTGAGGCCAATGTCATTGCAGCAGCAGCCTCCAACAGCCTGTACATGTACTGTGCATGAGGGCGGCATACACACCATCCGCTACCGCCCAGTACATGACGGCAGCCCGCAAGCAGTGAAACAACTGCAACTCGGCAGGTGCCTGGTTTGATGAGGGTAGTGCCCTGCTGGCTGGCTGGCTGGCTGGCTGCCTGGCTGGCTGCCTGGGCAGGAGGTGGTTAGCTGCCCCTGCCCTGTCATCAGCGCTCCTGCCTGCTCTGCTCGGGCGGTCCTAGCTACTTGCTGCCACCATGGCTTCCAATCTACATCCCGTACATGATGGCTGCGATATCAACTATGCTTTGGACAGGATAGTATGTGCCTTGTTCATGGTGCATGTAGTGCACAACAAGCATCACATGGGGGCAGCAGGGGCTGGCTGGCAATGGATCAAGTCCTGGCATGGGTTGGTGTTGGGTGGATGCAGTGTAGCAACTAGCTACAGACAGGTTGTGCCTGCTGAGTCCTGGAGCTAGTGCATGTTGGTGGGCTGCTGCAAGGCCAGATACAGCCAGGCAAGTGCTTCTTAGCTGTCAGGGTGCTGCATGACGTCTGGTCCCAGGTTGACTCGACTAGGATTCGTGAATTGCACAAGCTCCAGTGAAGGCATGCAAGCACAGGGTTGAGCAAGTGCTCGACAATTTCAGACAAGCCGTTGGTCGATGTAGGCAAGTTCAAAGCCCCCCTGTCACGTAGGCAGGCATAAGTCAGAATGGTCGAGAGTTTAGGAATGCATCCAGTTTTCTTTACTTGCCTGCCATGGTGGCCTCAACGCTGGTGACCCCAGATAATCTACAAAAGTATCACATGGTGGATATGCGTTGTAGAGTTGCTGGGAAGCACACCTTCTCTGGATAAGCCTGCTCTGCCGCTACAGTATTGCTGCCTGTTGCACATGCCGGGCAAGCCACGAAACTGTAAGCAACGGCAAACGGGATACCAACGAAACGAGCACACTTGTCGGTTTGACACCGGACTGGCCAGCTGGTTGTTCAGCCTCTCAAGCTGTTGTGATGGGGTGCCGAATGGTCTTTGGAAGGGACGTGTCACAGGTTTGTGGTTTGTGGTCAACAAGGGTGTGACTGAGGACGCTACAGGGAAATTGTAGCTCTTGAACAAGTTGAAGTGACCCACCAACTACTTGTGTTGTCTGTAGAGTTCCTTACCCACGCTGCGGCCCATAGTGTGGAACTCGTACTTGTAAGACTTGTCAAGGCCAGTCGGGTGCTGAGCTTCGTTACGGGCCGCATTGAAGTTAGTACACACATCAGGCTTTGTTTTAACTAGGCAAGGTGCTGCAAACTGTCCAACTCCCAGCCTCAGCCACACCACTTGTGTAGCATCATTATGCCACTGGCTCATCAGGTCTGTTTTTAGGGTGTGGTCCAGCCAGCATGACATCCTGACATCAGGAGTGCAAAAAGTGCAGATAAACATGCCGCCAAAGCATGTCCAGAACCTGTGCATTCTTGGTGCTTGCACGCGCACCTTGATCGCGAACAGCTATGTATTGGCCATAGACATGTAGGCCAATGCTTGCTTAAAATGACTGGTGTTGGCGCGTCGTGGCGCCTGACATCACCACGCCTGGATGCAAATGATGTGCGAACTTTCGGTAGCAGTGTCTGTGCCGCACAGCCTGCATCGCTTCGTAGCCCTGGGTTCATGTAAGCGAATACAAATGACAAGCAGTACAGCCCATCTTCGTAGCCCAAACCTGCTCCTCTCACCCCCTGCTCCTCCTCCTGCTTTGCTTTCTCTAGCTCTTCCTGCTCTTGTCCTCATTACTGCCACTGCCGTGGGCTGGTGCTTGCAGTGGTTGGGTCTGGCCCTGCTACGCGTCTGCTTAGTCAGTATGCAGCCACCCTGCACTCTTGCACCCGATCACACCACACACCTATGCCTCTCTGGTGCCTGCTTGTGCCCCCACGCCTGCTTTGTGTTCAGGCGGCAACTCGCCCATCGTCAGAGCCAGCAAGCTTTGGCAGTGGCGGCAGTGCACGCCAGAACAACCTGCAGCAGTAGCAGCAGCAGCAGCCCTTGGGTCACCTCCAGGCGGTGGCCACTAGCTTTGGGCAACACATCACCCAACATCCGGGTCCAACCCCCCTGCCCCCACAGTACAGGCGAGGCTGCCGTTGAAGCCAGTCCGGAGGATATTGACAGCATTGAGGCGGCTGGCTGGGAGTCGAACCCAGGTCTGCAGCTCAATGCCCGGCATGGACAAATGCGCCAGTGCTATATGCAGGCTGCACGACCACTTGCTAGACCAAACATGCACACATGCAACAAGCTGGAGGTGCAGCTTTGACAAAGTTTGTACATTAATGAGCAATCCAGTCCTCTGCAGCTTTCATCAATTGCGGGTACAGTAGTGCCCCCCAATGGGTCCATGTCTGAGTGGGTTCAAGTCCTGGCAGGCACGCCCAGTGCACCACATCCAGGTCTTGATGTACCAGGTGGTGCTGGGTTCAAACCTCACCAAATGCGCCTTCTGCTGTCCACCCAGGTCTTGAGGCCGACCACCTGGGGCCATGTTTCCGCGCCACTCTGGCCATGCTGGAGTGGCCACTGCTGTGCTCCCACTTGGCTGACTTCGCCAGCACCAGGGCAGGGAAGCGCGCCTGTGCTCAGCTGCTGCCCCCTGCCAGCCCGTATGAGAGCGAGCAGCTGCTGCGGCTGACCAGGTCAGTGAGGCAGGCGGGTGGGCGGGTGGGCGCACAGGCAGGCGGGTGGGTGGGCAGGGAGGCAGGAGGGCGGGCAGGCAGCCAGCAGCACGATTGCTGGTGGGCATCTCTGTTTCACTGACAGCAGCAGCACCGATGTTAGCAGGCAGGGGCAGTGGTGTCAACAGCAGCAGCAGCAGCAGCAGCAGCAGCAACTACTCAGCGTGTGGCCGTCAGCACCATCCCGCTTCATCACAGCGCTATGACAGCAGCGGGAAGTGGGTTCAGGCCCTGTCAGGTGGGGTGCCGCAGGGCGACTACCATGTTGGAGGTAAACTTCACCACGGCCCTCGACTTTGGCGGCATCAACACCGTGGACTCTGCCCGCGCCCTGACCCGGGCTAACAAGGGGGTGAGGTGGGGTGTGGTGGGCTGGGATGGTTGGAGGTGGCTGGGGCTCATGAGGCTGGATAGATATGGGCTTGTTATGGGGGCCAGGCTGGATGGGTATGGGCAGGTGGGATCTGGGTCAGGGTCTGGATGAGGGCCTGGTGGAGAGGCTGTGCTATGGTGAGGCTAGGTTGGGTCCTGGGGGCGAGTCGTGAGGTGTGGGAGGTGTGGGTGTCAGGTGGGGGGCAGGTGCATCACGGGCAGGTCTGCATGGGCCCCTGGTGGTATGGCTGGAGGGCTGTGATGGGGCTATGGTCTGGGGGGCTGGCAGTGGGGTGTCATCACATGCAGCATGGCCATGGGGCCTAACAGGAGCGGGGCGTGGGGCAGGGTGGGTCCGGCCCTGGAGCCTGACCACATGTGAGTCATTCAGCTGAGGGGACAGCCAAGGGGGAGGTAGGGGAGGGCAGGTGAGGGCACGTGGGGGAAGGCGGCAGCACAGGGAAGGGGTCTGCTGAGGTCCTGTGGTGTGAGAGTGTGTGGTGTGGTTGGGTGTGTGGTGCAGGGGGTGTGCACTCCTGGCCAGCTGCGGGCGGTGGCATCGCTGGTCACTGGGGTCGAGAAGCTGCGGAAACAGGCAAGAGGGGCACAGGGAGGGCCACGGGCAACAGCAGGGCCAGGGGCAGGGGTGGGGCAAGGGGTGGGGCAAGGGGTAAGGGGTGGGGCAAGGGGTAAGGGGTGGGGCAAGGGGTGGGGCAAGGGGTAAGGGGTGGGGCAGGGGTGGGGCAGGGGTGGGGCAGGGGTGGGGCAGGGGTGGGGGCAAGGGGTGGGGCTGGGCAGCCTCCCCTCCTCCCCCTGTGCGTGCCCCCCTCCCCTGCTTGACTGCCCCCCTCCCTCCCTGGCCCCCTCCTCGCCCCCCTCTGTGTGAGCAGATCCAGGTGGCTGGGCGCGTGAACGACGCCCTGGGCCCTGACGGCCCCATCTGGCCCCTGCTGGAGTCCGTGTCCTCCCTGCTGCCACAGCCCAGCCTGGCCAGGGCCATCACCTCTGCCATTGACGAGGAGAACCAAGTGATGGTGGGTTTCAGCCCCACTCAGACCAAATATAGATACGCATGTACGGAAGTAGGTTAGTGGCTTCAAGGATGGATCGGACCTGGCCTGGCTTAAGGTCGAACCGGCCCTGGCTATCCGACCACCCCCTCCCATAGAAAACACGCCGCTACACCCACTGCGCTGTGACGCTGTGTCCTGTGACCTGACCTGTTCTGTTCCCTACCGCATCGCCCTGCCGTTGGTAGGGTGATACTCGCCCTCACCCTCACGCTCATCCCATGTTCCCACCTCCCCGCCCTGCAACTGCCTACCCCACAGGGTTCCCCGTAGGGCAGCCCAACCATGGCGGCATGAGGCGGCACGCACAGCATGGCCCTCCGCTCACTTTTCCACACCTTTCCCAGAGCCTGACCTCTCCATGTACATCACCAGGCTTGCATGGCTTGCATGCACTTCCTAACTGAAGTGAGCGACTGAGTGTTGCCCTGGGCAGTGGCCTGCATTGAGACAGGGGCGGCGGGATGGGCAGGGGCAGGGGGCAGCAGCAGCAGGGGTTAGCAGGGGTAGGTGCCGCAAGAGTATCAAGTGTGGGTGCCTAACCCCGCAGGACTCTGCCAGTGAGGCGTTGCGCCTGAGCCGCCAGCGCGTCAAGGGCCTGCAAGCGCGGCTGACCACCCTGCTCAAGGGCTATGGGGGCGAGGTGTCGGAGCGGGGCGGGCGCTACTGCGTGGCACTGCCGGCAGGCAAGTCTCCCTCACTGCACACCCATGGCCTGCCCCGCCCCGCCATGCCACTGGGTACTCATCCTGCATGATTACCCCTGGCCCTGCCCTGCCATTAAGCAGCCCGGCCCTGGCCACCACCAGCATGCACACAGCAAGGCAAGGGCCCCTCATCATGTCAGCAACGCATGCACTTGCCTACCCCCAGCAGGTGGCCCATCCACCCTATTCTTGAGCTGCTGCTGTACCCACCCCACCTGCCCTGCTGCTGCACCCACCCACCCAACCTGCTGCCGGGTCCGCCCCATCCACCATGACGGGCAGCACCTGCTGTGCCCGTGCCCTTGACACAGAAGGTGGGCGGACCCCTACCCTCCGCCACCAGGCGCCCCTTGCCACCCCTTCCCCTCCTTGGCCCTCATGCCTCCCCTGCCCCCCCTGCCCCCCCTGCCTCCCCTGCCTCCCCTGCCTCCCCTGCCCCCTCAGGGGTGAAGCAGCCGGGCGGCAGCTTGCTGCTGGGGAGCAGCACGGGCGGCAGCGTGCTGTACGTGGAGCCGCCAGCTGCGGTGATACCCAACAACGAGCTGGCTGCAGCCCGGGGGGAGGCGTACAGCGCCCAGGACGCAGTGCTGTTCAGCCTGACGGGGCAGCTGCTGGGGGTGTGGGAGGAGGTGCAGGCCATGTATGAGGTGAGGGGGGGTAGGGGTAGGGGTAGGGGGGTAGGGGTAAAGGGAGGGGCAGGGGGAGGGGGAGGGGCCCCAGTGTGAGCTGGTCCTACCTTGACTCATGCCAAGTTGGAGGGAGGGCACAGCCGGAGAACTGGGTACTGGAACAATGATCAAGGCAGCACTAAGTAAGGCGATTGTGCGGTGGCTGCCGTGCGGCGATGGCTTCCTATTGCCACTGCTGCGTGCTGCTCCTTGCCTGCCTGCCTGCCTGACCGACCGACCGACCGACCGACCGACCGACCGACCGACCGACCGACCGACCGACCGACCGACCGACAGACCGACCGACCGACCCCTGCCTGCCTGCCCCCGCTGCTGTCCAGAGAACAGTGTGGCTGGATGTGCTAGCGGCCAAATGCCGGTACGGGCAGTGGCTGCGGGGCGTGCTGCCCACCCTGGTGCCCTGGGGTTCAGTGTTCCAGCCACGCTCCCGTCAGCCTCCCTCACATGCACCCGCAGGCTGGGGGGGCTACCCAGGCCAGCCCCCCGCCCCCCCCAGCCTGCCTGACAGCAGCCAGCATGGTGCTGCGGTGTATGATGACGAGGCGGACTTGGAGCTGGAGGAGGGGGTGGGGAGGGGCGGCAGGGGGGCGGGGGGCCCAGCACCCCCCTTGCGGTATGCGGTGCGGCTGAGGGGCCTGCGCCACCCCCTGCTGTATGGCCAGTACCTGCGCAAGAAGCAGCAGCTGGAGCGTGAGTTCAGGTTGGCGGGGGGCACGGCTGCTGCGCTGCAGGTAAGCATTATGCAGGGAGGGGAGGGGGAGGGGGAGGGGGAGGGGGAGGGGGAGGGGGAGGGGGAGGGGGAGGGGGAGGGGGAGGGGGAGGGGGAGGGGGAGGGGGAGGGGGAGGGGGAGGGGGAGGGGGAGGGGGAAGGGGAAGGGGAAGGGGAAGGGGAAGGGGAAGGGGAGGAGAGGGCATCAAAGAGGAAGAGGTTGTAAGAGGGGTGTGAGAGGCTGGCAGGGCGAGGAGGTGAGGGCGGGGTGCTGGGCAGGGGAGCTAGATGGGGGCCAGCCAGGGAGAGGGGAGCAGCAGGGGAGACAGTTTGGAGAGCAGTGCAGTGCTGTGGAACGCAGGAGCAGCACCAACAGGAAGGGACACACCTGCACTGTCCTCAAGCCTACAAGCCCATGCCTGGCTACCCTGCCTGCCTGCCTGCTGCCCACCTACCTTGCCTGCTGCCTGCTGCCGTTCCCAGGCAGCCAGTCAAGCCCTGGCCGAGGAGCAAGCCCAGACTGCTGACAGCAGCAGCAGCAGCGGCACAGCAGCCACCCGGAGCAACCAAGGCCCGGGAGGGGCAGCACGCAGCGGCAGTAGTGGTGGTGGTGGGGGCCAGGCGGGGCTGAGTCGGCGTCGTGAGGAGATGTTGCGCGCAGCGGGGCTGGAGGCACCCAGCACACAGCCCAGGGGCAAGGCGGGCCGCGCTGAGCAGGAGGCCGCGGTGGCCAAGCTAGCGGTGGGTGTGATGGGGGTCGGGAGGAGTGAGAGTGGGCGGGGGGGAGGAGATGCGGTGGGGAGAGGGAGGGAGGGGGTGGGAAAGGGTGAGGAGAGGGAGGGGGTGGGAGGGAGGCAGTGTGCAGCTGGCAGAGGTGGTGGCAGTGCGTGTCATGAGGGTGAAGGGGGCCGGGTGGGCAGAGGAGGGGGAGGGGCAGATCGTGAAGCTGGCAGAGTGACAGTGCAAGTGCAGTGAAGTGACAGTGCAAGCCATGAGGGTGAAGGGGGTCGGGTGGGCGGAGGAGGAGGAGGGGGAGAGCGTGTGCCTTGGGCCTGCAGTATGTATGTATATGGTAGGCAGGGGGGGAGGGGGAGACCTGCTTGGCATGTGTTGTGTGTGTTGTGTTGTGTTGTGTTGTGTTGTGTTGTGTTGTGTTGTGTTGTGTTGTGTTGTGTTGTGTTGTGTTGTGTTGTGTTGTGTTGTGTTGTGTTGTGTTGTGTTGTGTTGTGTTGTGTTGTGTTGTGTTGTGTTGTGTTGTGTTGTGTTGTGTTGTGTTGTGTTGTGTTGTGTTGTGTTGTGTTGTGTTGTGTTGTGTTGTGTTGTGTTGTGTTGTGTTGTGTTGTGTTGTGTTGTGTTGTGTTGTGTTGTGTTGTGTTGTGTTGTGTTGTGTTGTGTTGTGTTGTGTTGTGTTGTGTTGTGTTGTGTTGTGTTGTGTTGTGTTGTGTTGTGTTGTGTTGTGTTGTGTTGTGTTGTGTTGTGTTGTGTTGTGTTGTGTTGTGTTGTGTTGTGTTGTGTTGTGTTGTGTTGTGTTGTGTTGTGTTGTGTTGTGTTGTGTTGTGTTGTGTTGTGTTGTGTTGTGTTGTGTTGTGTTGTGTTGTGTTGTGTTGTGTTGTGTTGTGTTGTGTTGTGTTGTGTTGTGTTGTGTTGTGTTGTGTTGTGTTGTGTTGTGTTGTGTTGTGTTGTGTTGTGTTGTGTTGTGTTGTGTTGTGTTGTGTTGTGTTGTGTTGTGTTGTGTTGTGTTGTGTTGTGTTGTGTTGTGTTGTGTTGGGGCAATGACGGGCGTCAGGGGGTGGCGGCTGCAGGCCGAGCTGGTGGCGCTGAAGCCTCCAGTGCCAGTGGACCTGGCCATCAAGCCAGAGACATCCGTGGTGGTCATAACAGGTGCTGCCCCACCCGCCTGCCCGCCTGCCCGCCCGCTTGCTCACCTGCCCGCCCGCCTACCTGCCTGCCTGCCTGCCCACCTGCCTGCCCGACCATCTGCCCGTTCTTCTGCTTCCGTGCCCGCCCGCCCGCCCGCCTACCCACTGCCAGCCTGCTCCAGGTGCGCCTGGCCACTGGTTGAGCCCCCCCTTGTGTCACAGCTGGGTGTGCTGGCTGCCCTGCCCCCCCTGTCCTGACCCAGGCCCCAACACTGGCGGCAAGACCGCGACCATGAAGGCGCTGGGCCTGGCTGCCGTCATGGCGCGCTGCGGCCTGGCCCTGCCGGCGGAGCCGCCTGCGGCGCTGCCCTGCTTCAGTGCAGTGCTGGGGGACATTGGGGACGAGCAGTCGCTGACGGCCAACCTGTCAACCTTCTCAGGACACCTCAAGCGTATCCAGGTGCGGGGCCAGTGCGTGATGGGAGAGAGGGGGTGGGGGTGGGGAGGGGGAGGGGGGAGGTTTTGGGTTGGACTGTTGGAGGGGTGGTGGGGTATGAGACAGGGGAGGGGGGGAAGGAGAGGGGGGGGGAAGGAGCCTGGGAGTGTGACATGTGTGGTAAGGGTAGGGGAGAGCTGGGGGTTAGGGCGGCCGGAGGGAGGAGTTGATGGAGGTGGCGATATGGGTGCGCAACTTCACATCTTGTCACAGCCTCCCTGTTCATCTTGTTGGTATCTAGGGCACATGAGGGGCTCGAGGGGCTCGAGGGGCTCGAGGCGCGAGGCTGTGTTGTTCTGAGGCCATGTGTTGCGGCCTGTCCATCCCTCCCTGCCCCTTCACCTGCTGTGACCACGAGCATGACCATGGGCTCTGAGGTTGAAGCAGATTGAAGAAGAAGATCTGCGGGTTAAGCAGGGTGGCCCTGTTCTTTGGAGCCATGTCGTGGAGCCTGGGTCTGCCTGCTAACATCTGCATCTGAGGCTCAGGCTGAAGGCCCTGTGCTCAACAGCTGTGGCGCCCCTCCGCCCCTGTCTGCTCACCTCCAGTGTACCTCACACCTCCCCTGTGTACCTGACCCCATGACCTGACCCCATGGCAGCATTAACCCCTACCCCAGTGCATGATGCCTTTCCCTGTCCTGGCTGCCCTTGTCCTGCCTGCTGTGTCCTGTGCCCCGCCCTCGCCCCTGCCCCCACTGCCTGCTGGCCTGCCTGCCCCACCCCCTCCCCCCAGGCATTGCGTGCGGAGGCTGACGGCAGGTCCCTGGTGCTGCTGGACGAGCTGGGCACCGGCACTGACCCCATAGAGGGGGCGGCATTAGGGGTGGCCCTGCTCAAGCGCATGGTGCAAGGTGGGAGGGGGTTGAAAGGCAGGCCAGCCAGCGATGGGTTCCTGGAAATGCAGGGGGGGGAGGGGGGTGAGAGGGGGGCGTGAGAGGGGGGGAGTGGGGAGTGAGAGGGGGAGAGTGAGAGGGGGGGGAGTGGGGAGTGAGTAGATCAGCCTTGCTCAGCCTTGAACAACTATGATGCTGTAAGGAGATCACAACAGCGGCAGCAGCAGGGGCAGCAGCATCAGCAGTGGCAGTAGCAGCAGGGGCAGCAGCAGCAGGGTGGGCAGCAGCAGCAGTGGCAGTAGCAGCAGTAGGAGAAATTGGGGCAGCAGCAGCAGCAGCAGCAGCAGCAGCAGCAGCAACAGCAGCGACAGGGGCGGGAGCAGCAGCAGCCCAGGTGGTAAGTGAGTGGCTGCGAGTGCCCTTCAGGCGGACTGGGCAATGGCGCGCTGACCATCGCCACCACCCACCACTCCATCATGACTGGCCTCAAGTTTGACGACCCCATGGTACGAGCCTGCCCTTGCAACGTTCTCTCCGTCCCCCGCCCTCACCCCTACCCTCACCCCCGCCCCTGCCACTGCCCCCACCCCCGCCCCTGCCATTGCCCCCACCCCCACCCCCGCCCCTGACATTGCCCCTGCGAGTATACTCGTACACTGTTACAGCATGCACCCGCCACTTGCTGAGCGTGGTCGACCACACGTTGCCTGTTGTGACAACCTGGCAGGAGTTTGTGGAGGAATGGCCACAGCAGTGGTGATGGTGGTGGTGGTGGTGGTGCGCAGGGCAGGTTTGAGAATGCGAGCGTGGAGTTTGATGAGGTGGTCCTGGCCCCTACCTACCGCCTGCTGTGGGGCATTCCTGGCCGATCCAACGCCCTCAACATCGCAGCCAGGTGCGAGCCCTGCCCTGCCCTGCCCTGGCTGCAGCTGCGGCTCTGGCTGCGCACGTGCCTGTGGCAACTGCAGCTGTTGGAAGGTGCTGCCACTTCCGCCCAACAAGCATCAGAGGCTGCTCCCCCCGGCTGCTCCCCGCAAGATGAAGTGGCGGCTGCCAGCCTGTTTGTTCACGCCTTGTGTCGCTCACCCTTGGCTTCCTCAAGGGTGCCGTCACTGCTTGTGCCACTCAACCTGGCAGAGGCGCCAGTGCAAAGCCTAGCTGGACGTACCAGGGCCTGCTGCTGCCTGCCTGCCTGCCTGCCTGCCTGCCTGCCTGCCTGCCTGCCTGCCTGCCTGCCTGCCTGCCTGCCTGCCTGCCTGCCTGCCTGCCTGCCTAGCTGGACGTACCAGGGCCTGCTGCTGCCTGCCTGTTGCCCCTTGGCACTCCAGCTGCTGCCTGGGTGGCCGTGCCACTCTTGAACACCTATGCATGCTCGTTTTGGGCAGTCAGCATGCGTGGTGCAGCACTTCCTGTCGATGCGCATGTCTTCCTGCTCCCTCTCAATGTCGCAGCACACGTCATGTTTAGCAAGCATTGGCCACCTGCGCACACTACACGCGCGCAGTCACTCCTGTGCACATCCCTTTTCCTCGCCGCGCAGGTTGGGTCTTGAAGAAGAGGTGGTCGCGGCCGCACGGTCCAGGCTAGACGACAGCGTGGTGCGCGCCGATACGGCAGTCGCCGCATTGGAGGAAGTGCGCGACACGGTGCAAGGCGAGGAGTCCGCGTTGTGAGTCAGGGTGGTGCGCACTGCGGCAGCGGGTTGAAGCTCTCTCATGTATGCACAGCGTTCAAAACTTTAAGACATTTCGCTTATTCTCACTCTCACTCTCATTGACCGTAAACCCCACCAATTTCATGTGGAAGCTTGCAGGTGGGCAGTGGAGCAGGAGGTGGCCGCCATCCAGGCTGAGGTCACAGCCCGGCGCATTGAGGTCAGGGTGCTGCAGAGCGAGCTGGCAGCAGCTACTGAGAAGGTGCGATTGGTGGCTGGAAGCTGGTGGAAGCTGGTGGAAGCTGGTGGCTGTGTGAGGTTAACCTGCTATCTGCACTGTCGTGGCGCCAGAGGAGCTTCTAAGACTGTGATGACCTTCTTGCTCAATGGCTGGGCTGCAGTGTGGTGTGTTATGGTGTGGTGTGGTGCGATGCAGGCCCTGTTTGACGTGTGGTTGGAGGCACGTCGCCGGCTGCGCCAGATCCGGCAGGCCAAGCGCGCGCCTGCACCAGCGGTCAAGCGGGCGCTCAGCCCCGCCCAGGTGTGTGGCCAGGCGGTGGGCTGTGCTGGTGGCAGCGCCCGGTCAGGGTTAGGTGTAGGCTGGTGGCCTCAGGTCATCAGGAGGACTGCACCACATCCGCACCACATCACCCAAACCACCCAACCACCATCAAACTGTGAACCAAATGTCACCAGACCACGACCAGCCCATCAGGTCAGGGTCAGGGTCAGGGTCAGGCAGACGGCCCCACTGGGCCATCATGGGGATCTCACATCATATGGCCACACTAGCTCTAGCTCTAGCTCTGGCCAGGGCTGAGGGGGGCCCGTAGGCCAGAGTTCAGGGGCAGACCGGGGGCTGTTTGACACACCAGTCCCACTATTGGATCAGCAGGTCGTACTCTTCGTCATAAGAGACCTGAGATGCGGTCACGCCCGCTACCACCTCCTTAGCCCTGGGTGGAGTTCAGGGGCAGACCAGGGGCTGCTGAACGCTTCGTGTCATCAGGAGGACTTCACCATTTCACCTCACCTCACCCCCACCACTGCACCCACACCCACATACCACAATGTAGTCCACCACAATGATAATGACCACCAGAGCTTGACCAGCAACAGATGATCACTCATTTGCCCACATCAACACTACACCAGCAAGCGAGCAAGGCACCGCCAGAGCAGCACGACATCAAGCCCCAGACTGTCAAACGATCCTCCGCAGCTGGTCTCCTGGTCGTCCCCCAGCCGCCCAGTCTCCCTGCTGACCCATGTTACTGCAGCAGGGCGCCATGCTTTCATCTAGTTGGTGCATGGGGGCTGATGAGCCCCCGCCACCATGCCCACCCCCTATACCTGCCACACTGGCTGCACAGGCGCTCGAGGTCCTGGCCACCCAGATCACCAACCCTGGGCAGCAGGAGCTGCAGGGCAGCGGCAGCAGCAGCAGCAGCAGCAGCAGCAGCAGCAGCAGCAGCAGCAGCAGCAGCAGGGACAAGGACAGGGACAGTGCCACCTCCCCACACACCCAGCGTGTCAGCCCTGCCCCGCCCTCCCACCTGGCGCCAGGGGCCCAGCCGGTCCTGGACCAGGTTGGTGCCACAGCCAGGGCAGCAGCTGGGGAGGAGCAAGAAGGGGAGGAGGAGGAGGAGGAGGGCGAGGTAGGGGAGCAGCAGGAGGAAGATGAGCTGTCAGTAAGTCTGGAGGAGCTGCAGGGGCTGGACATGAGCATGGAGCAGCTGCTGGAGCAGCAGATTGAGATGCGGCACCATGCTAGGCTGCGGGCGGCTGAGAAGGTGCGCCACAGTGTCTGCCCTGACGCCCTGACCCCTCGACCCCCTGCTGCTGACTTGCACCGTTGCAGCAGCAAGGCTAGGAGGCAAAGGCGCCAGGTGGCCTGCTGCGCGACCCTGCCGCCTGCACACTGCACAGCTGCCCTGTGTTCAGTTCAACTGTGCATAGCATAGCAAGCTGGCAGGAAGCTGTCCATGAGCAGGGAGTCAGGGAGCCACCACTAGCTGTGGCCCAACGCTGCCAAAGTGACCAAGTTGATCAGCAGCAGTGCCCCACCGCTGCCCTCTGCATCGCGTTTCTCTGCACCACTTGCGTGTGCAAGCAGCTGCTGGCTGTGCTGTCCGCTACCCCTGCTGCGGGGGGGGTCCTGCTGCCAGGCTCCCCTGCTCTGCCACTGCATGACGCAGGCTTGCTTGCCCATGTTGATCGCGTGCAGGAGCGGCTAGCAGAGCAGGCCTATGACTCAGCAGTCATGGGCTTTGAGCAGCTCATCACAGCCATGCCCGTTGCACCGCCCAGCAGACAAGCAGTTGCTCCCCATCCTCCTCCCTCTACGGCCGTCTCTGTGCCCAACGAGCAAGAGGGGGTGCAGGAGGAGGACATTGAGGAGCTAGAGCAGCAGTTCCCTGCAGCCTCTGTGATCCAGCAGCAGTCTGCAAAGGACACACGCCGGCAGCAGAAGTCTGGTCGTACAGTCGGGGCTCAAAGCCAGAACCAGCAACACCACCAGCAGCAGCAGCAGCAGCAGCAGCAGGGGGCAGAGAAGGAGGTGGTAGCAGGCGTGACCGCGTCTCAAGTCTCTTATGACGACGAGTACGAGCTCCTGGTTCAACAGTGGGAGGAGCTCCAGGCGCAGGTCCACAGCTCGCGTCAGGCGCCTGCACCGGCAGCCCCGACAGCCAGCAAGCAAACCGCGACGGAGGCTGCGAGCGCTCCGTTCGATGCCTTGGATTTGGACGAGTTAATCCAGGGTCTTGAGGATGCAAGCGATGTCCGGCTCAAGCTAGCACCGGAATCGAGCCACATCAGCCCGCGCAGCTCCAGCCGGCACTCCGCGGCACCGCAACACGACGTCATGGCGCAGCGAACACAGCGTGATGCAAGTGCAAACAATGCGCGGTTGCAATCTGACGACGCTGCGATGAGTGAGGAGGATGAGTTGAGCAGCTTGATCACCATGCTGGAAGAGCTGCCGCAGCCTCCTGTGAAAACACGTCAAGCTGCGGGGAACGGTCGGCAGCCGCAGCGGCAAGCACGGCATTCAGCTCGTGGAAGGCCAAGGTCCTGAAAACCCGGGTACATTGGAGAGATACCATAACCGCTCGCATCGCTGTCGCCGCCTGCTACGCTGCCGCCGCCGCCTTCCTTTCTTTCTTCGCGATCATCGTTCTCACACGTCACACACGTGTTGTTGAAACCGCAGTATGTTGGCTGAACGCAGAGTCGGTGTGCTGGAGACTTTGGGGGGACTTCGCCCTACCTCCAGCGGCTGTAGATACTACTGCCCCACCCACTCATTCAATCTCATGCTGCTGCAGAGGCCCATACGAGGACAACCGTTGCCTGGAGAATGCTGAGGATTAGTGACCCAAAGCAAAGGCATACATGGTTTAGAGCTGTGAACAGAAGTACAGAACAGAGACAGAAACAGACATGACCTGTCAAGTCTTCTGATGGCCAACAAGTCACTGACATGTCACCTGCAACTAGACTTGTGAAAACTACAGAATTTCATTCAGTTTTGCGATGTTGATGATGATGGTGGCTTACACCGCTGAAGCCGTCACCCGTTAAGCTGCTTGGCCGCCCTCCCCCTCTAGGGGTTCGAGACTTTCTGTAACGCACTTTAAAGCAAGATGGACAAGCAAAGGTGCACACGGGCTCGAAATGAAGTCATGCAAGTTTTCATTACTGTTTTTGAAGGATATGGCAAACTCCGGCTGCTCCCTGATGGAACTTGTGGCAGTGCACTCAAAGATGAAATGCATGGCACAACACAGCATAATACAGCACATTTACTAGAAGCCATGCACTGAGTTGCTAGCTGTAATGGCGGCGGTCAGCTGGTCTAGCTGTGGCTGGGTCACTGCTGACCTTAGCCTAGGTGATGCAGCCTCCCTTCCAGGCCTGGGCTGCACTTCTCCCTGCAGCTGTTGCAGCTGGAGCAGGGAGCTGGCTTGAGAATGATGGCTGACCCGTTGCACTTGCAGCCAACGCCACTGTAGGCTGTGACAGCAGGCAGCAGCACGGTGTCACCAGTGCAAGGCCAGGCCAGCATCAGGGCACACGGGCTGCAGGCTGGCACTTGCTACATGCTAGCTCGCTAGCTGCAGGTTTGCCATCCAGTGAGCCCTGCGCCATGCCAGCCAACTTCCGCATCTGATTTAGCACTTTGCGACAGCCCGCAAGTTCATCTAAGCATGCGCTGCCAGGCAGCGCGAGTTGGCTGCGCGCATAGGCACCCCTTTACAGGTCCATCGGCCCAGCCTAAACGAGGTCGATGCGGGCCCATTGCGTCGGCGACGGAGACAGCCACTCCTGCAAGCTTAAGCACGCTGCAGGAGGCGTACAAACGCTTTGATGCAATCCCTCCGAGTCAGGCGAGCTGTTGCCTGCCCTGACCTGCCATGATCCGCCCTGCATTATCTGGTGGATGAGCCATCGCCCTGAAATAGGGACCCTTCAGGATGCACAACCAACCTATCCTTCCGCTGCCCATCACGCCCCACCTACCCTCCTGCTGCTTCCCTTGCCCACCCTAATGCTGCCCACCCTTCTCCATCCTTGGCCCATCCTCCCTACTTGTTCTGCAGAAGTTTGACTTCAGCGGTGAGGTGCTGGATGCATTCCAAGCTGTGAAGGCCGCAGGCAGCATCCCCAAGTGGGGCGTTGCGCTCGAGGCCACCAAGCGGCGCAGTGTGATGCAAAATGAGCTGCGCCAGGTCCGCCCCTCCACCTCCACCCACACCCTTGCTCCTTCCCATCCTCGCAAGGCAGCCTCGCAGCCGCTAGTAGCCCACGCCAGGGCACTCCCCACCCTAGGGCGGCAGCGGTGACCGGTTAGACCGGCAGCCCAGCCCAGTTTACATGCCTGTCATGAGGTTCAGTGCCGAGTTCTCAACGGTGGAATGCCAGTCAGGGCGGCCTTGGCAGCTTGCACTGTCATGGTGCGCTCGACGCCCGTAGCCACCAGGGAGCTGTGTCTCCCAAGCGGTGCGTCCCAGGCTGTGAGCTGTGAGCTATGGGCAACCCTGCTGGGCAACCTGCTGGGCCATGTGTCACCTTATGCCTGGCTCACCTCACTCCGGTCATGACCCTGCCCGCTGTGCCTACCCCGACGAATGCTGCTGCAGCAGCACCAGGCACCTAAACATCCCACACCCCTCCCCTGCTGCACCCCTGCCCTGCACCCCGCCCTGCAACCTGCCCTGCACCTGCCTGGTGGTCCCTTCACCCTCAATGCAGGTGGGCATCAAGAACCCCGGAGCCATCGCTGTGCCCTCTGTCCGTAACGACGCGGCCTTCCTGGCCACTGTAGTGTGTGAGGCGCAGCGCAGTACAGCCAAGGGGGCGCCCTGATGGCACTTAGCGCCTCGGTGGCAGCAGCAGGCCGCAGGGTGGGCACTAGCGCAGGTCGGCAGCCCAGGGACAGAAGAAGGGGGCCAGGCAGGGATCCTGCAGCCCTTCCTTGCCTGTTGCCTGGAGCAAAAAAGGGGTGCCGGGTGGCTGTGGCAGTCATGCAGCCAGGGCGTTGGGTGTGAGAGTTGAGGGCCATTAGGGAGTGCCTGACAGCGATCTTGCATCTTGGGCCTCTTGCCTCTTGAGTGAAGGCTCTGCACGTCAGATGCAAACCCTAATGGCACAGGCGGAGGTAGAGGCCTTTGAAGGGTGGTGTAGGCAATGATGGGCGTGAATGGTAGGGGACAGCAGCGGTGGCTGAGTGGCTGTATAGGGCATGCTGTCGCCCGCCCACCAGCCTGCCCGCCCACCAGCCTGCCCGCACGCACACATGCACGCACGCCTGCCTGCCTGCCCGCCTGTCCTGCCTGCCTGCCTGCCTGCCTGCCTGCCTGCCTGCCTGCCTGCCTGCCTGCCTGCCTGCCTGCCTGCCTGCCTGCCTGCCTGCCTGCCTGCCTGCCTGCCTGCCTGCCTGCCTGCCTGCCTGCCTGCCTGCCTGCCTGCCTGCCTGCCTGCCTGCCTGCCTGCCTGCCTGCCTGCCTGCCTGCCTGCCTGCCTGCCTGCCTGCCTGCCTGCCTGCCTGCCTGCCTGCCTGCCTGCCTGCCTGCCTGCCTGCCTGCCTGCCTGCCCCAATGGCCCTGGCAATCTGGGTCGCCTTCTCTCCCCTGACTGGCTGGCCCTGTACCTGGCCTGACTGCGCAGTGAGCACCAGCGTGCTGGCAGTGATCGCTGGAGTCGTCCTGCCGGGGGACCTGGGCGGCTTTGCTGCCTACGGCATTGGTGAGCATCATCATCAGCAGCAGGAGCAGCAGCAGCAGCAGCAGCAGCGGGAGCAGCAGGAGCAGCAGCAGCAGCGGGAGCAGCAGGAGCAGCAGCAGCAGCGGGAGCAGCAGGAGCAGCAGCAGCAGCGGGAGCAGCAGCAGCGGGAGCAGCAGCAGCAGCAGCAGCAGCTCCAGGTGTTGTGGCTGCGCTAGTAAGTTGATGGGCACCTTGGTGGCAGCAGGCGCTGCTGATGCCGTGTTATGAGCACAACAGCTTCACCTGCAACCTACTGTAGCAAAGTGATGCTGCTCTTGCAAGCCCATCCAGCTGCTGCAGTGGTGCAAGAACAAGGAGCTGCGTCGTTGCCATTGCCATACCTCACTGACGGTCCTTCTGCCGCCTATCCCTTAAGCCATCCTTAGCTTGGCATCAATGGACCTCCCCCCTGTCACTGGCCAGCCTCTTCCCAGCCCGGACACCCACCACCTGGTGTGCAGGTGGCATCAGCATCGTGGTGCTGGCTATAGGATCCACCTCACCGGGCTTGCTGCAGGTCAGTGAGCACCTGCCCTGCCCCCCACTGGTCAGCCACCCCTCCTGACCGCCTCACCTCCCGCCCTCCTCCCTGTCCTGTAGTTCTTCATTGACAAGTTCTCACTCATCTTCCCTGACTACAAGGAGCGGGTGACACGCCACGGTGAGGCCCACTGCTCCATGCAACCATGGCCCATGCTTGCATGCTTCCATGTGCTCCCTTCTACCCCCAAATCACCCACAGCTACACAGTTTCCAAGTGGTATGCGTTATAAATGTTGCATCGGGCTGGGGCCGGACTCCGTGTCTGCCCTGGTGAGGGTGGTTGGTGGTTGGTGGTTGTTGAGGGTGGTTGGTGAGAGTGGCTGGTGTGGGGTGCGGGTGGTTGTCCCGGTGCAGAGGCCGCTCACTTCTTGGTAGGCTACCTGGCCGGCTGCCCCGTCACGTCCTACTCCATCCTGTTAGGTCAGGAGCGGGTGGAGTTTGCTGAGGCGAGACTGCAGAAGCGCCTCTACGAGAAGGTGGTGCTGCTACTCCCTCTAAACACAAGCAGCAAGCCAGCAGCACCAGAACCAGCAGCAGCAATGGCAGGGTTGACATGTGGAGATGGTTGCTGCCCTCCCACCGCAGTGGGTGCAGCAGGCCAGCAGCAGCAACACCAGCAGCAGCACCAGCAGTAGCGCTGGCAGCTTAGTTAGCACCAGCAGCACCAGCACCAGCACAGGAGGTAGGGAGGCTGTCCTGGCAGCATCAACAGTCCCTCTGCTTGATCCACTGGCGGTGCTCTATACGACTGCTGCCCTGGCTGTTGCCCTCACTGCTGCCACTGCCCTGCCGCCGCCCCCCCTAGCGGCCACTGCCCTGGCGCTAGGGAGCGACCGCCAACCTAGAAGTCTAATTCATCTAGCCTAGAATTCTAGGTTTTTCGAGCCATCTTTTCTAGGTCCCTCTTGCCTAAAATTCTAGGAATTGCTTGGAATCCGAGCCACCTAGAATTCTATGGGTGTAGCCTACCTGGCGCCCTGCTGTGCCAGACGCTTGAGGATGAGGAGGTGGACACACTGGCCATCGTGGCGGTGGCGGGGATAGCGGCGGAGGGGCAGCAGTACGAGGAGGTAGGTGTTGTAACCGCCTTGCAGCCCAGTGAGGGGTGGGGGGTGGGGGTGAGGGGAGATTGTTGTTTGTAACCACCTTGCAGGCCACAGCCAGGTCATGGTAGTAGGATGTGGGGTGGGCAAAGCTGGTAGGGGTAGGGAAGGGTGAGGCAGCGCTGGGGAGTGCAGGGGAGAGGGTGGCGGTGAGGGTAGTCGGCCTTCTGGAGGACAGCTGGGTAGCTGTGTTGGGGGCAGACCCTAAGGTCAGGCGGGCCACAAGCCGGCTCGGCTCCACGTCGCATACCTGGTCCATTACTTGTACTGCCTTGCCTGTCCTGCCGCCGCTCGTGTCCTGCTGCCGCCGCCTGCTGTCCTGCTTGTCCTGCTGCCGCCTGCTTGTCCTGCTGCCAATCTAGAGCCGGGGACGGGTCAGTGTTTGCGACAGGCGTGAGCACCACTGCCTCCCTGTGTAACGACCGTGCTGATGTTCCATACTCAGCATCCTAGCCCATCACCTTGCTGGTCACGCTGTTGGATAGCTGCGGCTGAGTCTATAAAGCCATTGTTGCTGGGCGCACAATGCCACATTAGCTTCGACAAGTGTTTCTGGATATGCGGTCATAGCTTGCAGCCAACGCCAATACAAATCGGGGCGGCTAGGGTGGGGTGGGGCAGGGTAAGAGGCAGGTGGTGGCTTGGCTTGGCTGCTGGTGCAGGTGATGGGTCAGACAGCTGACCTGCTGGACCTGCAGCGCATCCTACTGCGCTCAAAAAACAAGCTCAGCGACCAGGCGCAGCAGAACATGACGCGCTGGGCAGTCATGACGGCAGGAGGGCTGCTGCGCAGGGTGGGTCCGGGCTCAGTGGGCTGTGGGCGGGAGGGGCTGTATGAGGGAGGGGCTTCTTGCAGGTAGTTGAATCATGCAGGGGGTGGCAACTGTAGCATCTTGGGCTGGTTAAAGGCACATGGAAATGGGCGGGAGTGTGGGGGTGTGCGATGCACCTGCTGCCTGCCTTGACCTTCGCGTGTACCTTGCCGTCGCATGCGTTGTTGCTGCGCAGCGTCAAGCAAGCGTGCTGGTTCTATGGCTGTTGTAGTGCACACATTGCCGCAGTACAAGAAGGAGCACGAAGCAGTTATCGCAGCGATGTCCCGCGGCGCGAGTGTATTTGAGTGCATCCGAGCCATCGAGGAGGCTGGCCCCGCGTGACCCGTGCAGCGCAAGTGTCGGCCACGCGATGTCTTCGATTTTGTTACCGCAACCGAAAGCTCGAGGCGTGTTTTTTGACTTGCTACAGTTGCTCGCCTTCGAATGCGTGGTTGTATGACCATAACGGCGTTATACGTAAGCAACAATTGGCATACATGTACAAGGGTGACACGACATGATTTTCCGATTTTGTCTATCTCTATTGTGTCTGTCTTTCTTCTTCAGTCGACTGGCTTTCGTAATCGTTCTGTAGACGCATCAGTTGCCTATGCCTAACGCTGCGGTGCAGTTGCAGGAGGTGGTTGCAGCCGTAGCCAGGGCACCAGCCAGAACCGCACGCAAAGCCACAGCAGCTGCTTGCAGTGTCGGGATGGTTCTGGTAAATGTGGGGGACCATGCAAGCCAACAGGGTGGCCAACGGGTGGCAGCAGCAGCAGCCGCAATAGGGTGTAGCTGAGTTGAGAAGGCTGTGCCGGCAGATGCCCCCTAAGCAGCCAAATGCATGTTGTGCCAGCAGGTGTGACCCCCCCACAACAGCCTCCCCAGCAGCAAGATCTGAATCGCTGGGGCCTCAAGGGCCGACTGCATCACCTGATTTACTGCACATGCTACAGCTGCCACTAGCTGCAACCTCCACCCAGGGACAGGCTGCTCTGGCTCAAGGTAGGGAGCTAGCTGCAGCAGCGAGGGCTCCTGGAGGCACGCTTCAAAAGCGTACCACACCTGCTGGGATGGCAAGCGCAAGCGGCCACCTTTCTCAACCGCACCTGGTCACCCCCGCGCAACCGCACCTGCCAACTGCCTCCGTGCTACATTGCCGAAACCATTTTCCGATCCGATCCGACTGCTGCTGCCTAAGCAAGAGCTACAGGAGCTTGAGCTAGTCATGGAGCAACACACACACACCACATATGCGTAGCTTAAGTGGGCAACCGGCTTTACATCAGGCTTTACAGGGATGAGCCAGCAGGCTACATTTTGACTAAACTCTTGCTGTAAGCTGGAGCAGCATGGTGGAACAAAAGCCAAAAGCTGCACACAAACTCAATCCTCGCACATGCCACACTCGCACATGCACAATTTTGACCCCACAGCATCGACACAGCGTTGACGTTGTCGCGCTTTGTAACAGTCGCATGCGCGCCATTCACGCAGCCTCGCGGGCAGCTCGTCTCACCGCGTGCAACAGTTGCCCTCAGATATCCGGCAGGTCCGCTTCACACCTCGTGCTTACGCACCCCTGCAGCCGCGCCCCGCGAGCACTTCACCTGAGATATGTCGCGGACCCGTTTCACGATGTCCATGACGCGGGGCAAAAGGATCCTGGCTCCGCCAGCTGGATACCAGAACATAGCGAGATAGTGTTCTTTGACGCCGAGCCTGGTCTGAACGCGCACGCGAGCAGCGAAGGCATCCAGCGACCCTGGGGGCCGGGCAGCCATAGACCCAGCCCGCCAGCAGTCAGCGCGCACCAGGCATCGGCTGTCCATGCTTTCCTGTCAGTGGAACAGCAGCCTCCCAAGACGGGCTCCAGCCCTAAGCGGCCAGGGGATGATGGGGAGTTTGCCTTGAACTTTGGCAGCGCTGTGCGGGTGCTGAGGGAGGAGCTGCCAGAGGCGCTGGACCAGGCCCTGAGCCAGCACATCTATCGGCCAGACCTGCAGCTCACTACACCCTGGGGGAGCATGAGCCGAGGTGGCCTGACACGCTACAACACCATGCACACAGCGCTGCGCCGCATGGTGCGCATGGCCACCAGGTGGGAGGTCACACCCTCCCCTCACGCCAGCCAGCCACGCAAGTCTGCTCCACCCTGCCCTTTCAGCAACACCGCTCAGCCACACAGCCTGACGCTGCCCGGTGTGGGAGGAGGTACATTGCAACGCGTGCGATATGCATCATTGCGTGCCCTGTCGTCTTGATGGCCATGGCAGGGCACAGCCAGCTGACCAGACGCCCATGACCACTGCACACCCATGGGCAGGTGCTGCAATCAGCCAGTGCAGCCCGCACCCCTCACCACCCAGCCCCCACCACCCAGCCCTCAGCCCCCACCTGTACATGCACTTGCGTCAGGGCAGAGCCCACCCCCACACCTGCCCCGCCTCCCCCTTGCCCTCGCTCCTCTTGCCTTAAACCCTCGCGCTTGGCCCTCCCTTCTTGTACACGCCTTTCCCCTGACCCCCGCCTGGCCCTTATTCCCCAGGCACCACCGTGTTGAGCTGAGGAGGCTGTGGAGCCCTCAGTCTGGGCTGCTGCGGGCGCGGCTGCATGTGTGGCTGCTGCCCTGGTGGGGCCGGGTCGACGCAATGAAGGCCGCGGCATCCTCCCAGGCCAGGGCTCTGGAGGGCAGGGCAGCGCACGACCCCAGCAGCTGGTCAGGGGCCTGGCAGGCTGATCTGCTGTTCACCTACAGGTGAGGTGGGGAGGGGGAGGGCAAGGGGGAGGGGGAGGATAAGGGGAGGGGAGCAGCAGGGAAAGGCAGCAGTGGGGTAGGGGCACACATCGGGGAAGTCGTGCATCAGGGACCGTGGCTGGCTGCAGGGGAGGGGAGTGTGGGGGCTGGTGGTTTACCAGAAAGGGAGGCACAGGCTCCGCCATGATGGCCTTGCATGCGTCAAAGAGCAGCCATGTTGCAAACATTCTAGCCAACAGGCCTTGTACAGAATGGACTGCATGTGTTGAGGCTGGGGGGGGACATGCCTGCTGTCTTCTAACCCCCCTCCCACCCTGAACGCCTTCTCTCATCCCAGGTCATGGCAAGTTGCATGCATGGGTGTTGAAGACTCCATGCATGGTCACTCACCCCCTACCGTTGCTGCTGCCGCTGCTGGCACTCCTGCTGCTTCCATGCTCTTGCCACTGCTGCTGGTGCTGCTACTGGTGCTGCCGCTGCTGGTATTGCTGCTGCTGCTGCTGCTGCTGCTGCTGCTGCTGCTGCTGCTGCTAACACCACTGCTGCTGTTGGTGCTGTTGCTCCCGCTGCTGCTGCTGTGGCAACAGGTTTGATGACCATGGCAAGGTGCAGGAGCATGTGGTGGAGTGGGTGGTGCCACCCGACCAGACCGGCGTCCCCCAGCTGGCACTGCCCTTCGTGGTCTCTAGCCTGATACCCTCCCTAGAGCCAAGGAGGCCTCCGGGTGTGGCCGTGTCCAGCAGCAGCAGCAGCAGCAGCAGCAGAAATGGCGGCAGCGGTGGTGGTGGCGGTGGCAGCGGCGTCAGGCAGCAGACACTTGATATGGAGTAATGTGGATGCAATGGAACTCGACCTTTGTTGTATAGGGGTGAAGGGATGGTGTAGAGGCAGGGGTTG
Organism: Haematococcus lacustris; assembly: GCA_030144725.1. Lineage (NCBI taxonomy): Eukaryota > Viridiplantae > Chlorophyta > Chlorophyceae > Chlamydomonadales > Haematococcaceae > Haematococcus > Haematococcus lacustris. The sequence goes on along the minus strand of JASKMD010000014.1, from coordinate 6,781,076 downwards.
GATAGGGCGACGGACAATTGACACATGTCAAATTGTAGGTTGCGGCGGTGGTAGCAGCTTGCGCTTGCGCACATTTCACGTGATCTTGACACTTGTTATGCATGATAACTGAACATGGTGTGGTATTGTTGCTGCACACTGGAGCAGTTGCACGGTTGGCTTTGGGCAGATTGTTTATTATTTACAGGCCATCAGATGTCTGGCTGTTGAACTGCTTTTCACCACCCTCAGCGGCAAGGCCGGCTCAGGGTCAGGCCCTCCCAACATGGGGTTGGTAATGTTCATGCAGATATACTCTCAATTCTGCACCGTTTTCAATACCGTTTATCACATTGAACTCTGCGAAGCAATGCGCGTCATTTGACCATCAGCGCAAGCCATTGGAGTCTTTGCTCGCGTACTGCCACATGTGCCCGCGAACAAATCACAGCGGCGAGACGGCTATCCTTGGGACGGTTAGCCACATCCCTGTGGCGCCATCCACCTGGCGCAATGAGCGGGTTGTGCACAAATGAAATGTCCGGCCAACACCCAGCGCGATGCCTGCCGGGCGTGCAGGGCACCTAGACGGGGTGAATGAAACATAACAGATGTGCTCACTTCCGCCGAATACACCATTTGGGTCGGCGCACACTGAGGTATCACCGGTTTACACCCCCCCCTCCTCCACTGTGTCCTCCACTGTGTTGCACCCGCTGCACCCAAACGAAAATGGCTACATTATGTTTGTTCTAGACCCGTTGGCAAGTTTTTGAAACAAATAGCACATTAGACAGCCCAGGCCTCTGTCAGTTTGACATCTTCAAAGTGACATCATGTTCTCCAAGCAGAATCAGGGCCACGGGGCTGTGGGGTGGCAGTTGAGCTATGAAAATTTGCACGCTGGTGGATGGCATGTAGGGGAGTATAAAGCTTAGAGGAGCCGAGTCCAGATTCGGTCATGGTGTGGAGTTGTGCGACTGACTGCATGCCCCTGGCCCTGAGATCGGCTAAGGTAGTTGGGGGTCACAGACCAAAGTGAGCTTTTGCCTTATCTGAGTATGAGCGTTTGTAACACTGTCGTAGATGAGCTTAACCTATTAAGTAGCATGTTGTAAGTCCAAATGGTCGAGCTGTGGCATTGCCCTCAAGGTATGGGGAGAAGGTAGGCTCAGTGCCACATTCCCGCAACCGTTTTCCGATCCGACTGCTTCTGCCGATGCGCATGCTCGTGTAGAGCAACCTAAGCGGCGCGGGTGGTCGCAGCGATGACTGCATGCCCCGAACCGGCTCAAATTTATATTACTAACTTTGATGCTTTGCTGTGCACGGCCTACTGACTGGATAATTATTCTGGATGGTTGAAAGATAGCTGGCTGGGTTGGCTACATACTGAGCCAGCTAGCATTAAATTTGGCGCAGCGAGTGCAGAGTTACAGCCGTTCTACTACCAGGGGTCGGTTTACTGTCATTTTTTGAATGTTGGGAGCGCCTGAGTCAGGGTTGAGGTAGTGCATGCAACGCGCCGCGTGACTAGGTGCACAAGCAAAGGTGCGCTGTAACCAACGTCTACACAACAGACAGCGGTTGAGGCAGCGCTTACAAGAACTATGTACGCGTCCCCTGGCAAGCAGAGCATCGATTATAGCGTACAACGCCATGCCGGTGCAAGTGGCCGCGGAAAATCTCAACCGCTTACGTATCGGTGTGATGCGACCTCAATGGGGTATTCATGACTAGCGCACAGCTGGTCATACATGGTGCAGCTGCGTGGGTGCCCGACGACTAAATCGCAAAAGGTGTGACAAACTTGGTCTGTCTCAAGCAATGCGTTGCGTCTCAGCACACGGCTCTAGTCGGTATGCAGCACAGGCAATACTGCACCCGTACTAGCCACCTTCCGTATCTTTAACGCCGGCCGACCTTTACACCGGCCCGCGCGCCGAGCTTCTTCGCACTGCTGGACTTGGCGGCGGCCTCGCTAAGGCAGCGCGAGCAGCGGCACACAAACCCCCAGTCGCGCAGCATAGCCTGCGAGGCAACGCCGCGCAGCCGAGGAGCTGGCATTCATCGGCAACAGCCAACAGACTGGTTATACCGCATCGGCGCTGTGACCTCCATCCCGCACTTGAGCCCCGGGTGCACTCACATCTATCATCTCATTCTCGCATCCATTTCATGCCTCCCCGCACCTGCCGCTCCTTAAGCCCCAACGGCCGCCCGCCTTCCGCCTCCAACTCTCCGATGTATGAAAGTGTAACCTCCTCCCCAGGTGCCAGGTCTTTCAGGGCCAGCAGGGCAGTAGCCCCGGAGGCCAGGCCCTCAGTGGCAGCACTGGGTGCACAGCTGTGGTTTGCACAGCTCTGCAGGCAGTAAAATCCGGTGCCCTGCGCACCAAAATACATTGTGTTCATATGCCTTGCATGCCAGACCAACCCCAAACAAGCGCATGGGCTGACGCCGTGCTGCCAGCTGCAAGCCCTAGGCCAACGAAGGTAACATGAGCCGGACCTAGGTGTGCACCTGCCCTGATGAGGATGCTTCTCAGGGGCCCGCCAACACGGGGTTTCAGACCTGTGCCACAACAGTGCCATAGCAGTGCCGTCACCCAAACAGCCGTTACCCGGACAAGCACTTCAGCACCAAAGACAGCAGGCACCCAGGCAGCTGTCCGTGCCTCCACCCGCCTCCACTACCTGGCATGGTGGAGGTGACGGCAGGCAGTGCAGTGTTGCGGCAGAGGGGTTGGCTGAGGCCTTGACACCTGCCAGGGTGATGGCTGCCGGGTGTGTGTGTTGGGGGGAGGGGTTGCTCTGGTGGCGGCTGAGGTGTCCTACCTTAGGTGCCCTGTACCCTGCCTTGCTGCCTCGCCCTGTGCCAGTCCCAGTGACACAACACAGCCTATGCCCACCTCACCCCCTGTGTCATCACCCTCCCACAGGCCCAGCCCCCTGTGAAGACCCTCCCTCTCTATCCTGCTGCCCTGCCTTGGCCCACCCACCCACCACCCACCCATCCGCCCACCCACCTACCCCCAGCAGCGCACCTCACAGCAGGTGTCATACCAGCGGTCCAGGGCATCCAGCCAGCGGCCCGTCTGCCGCTGCACCTCCTCCTTCTCTGCTCCTTCAGCCAGGCCGTCCACCTGGACAGGTCACACCGCTGGCCAGTGTGTGCTGCAGCTGCTGACACCTCACCTTCCCTTTCCACCTAACAGGCCCTGGCGGAGTGGCAGGGGCAGCCATGGTTGCCTGCATTTAAGTGATGTTCCCTTGGGTGGGGTGGGGAGGATATACCCAGTGCTGGGATACACGTCGCTGGCGGTCCTGTTTAGGCCATCAGTTGGTCCGTCACATGGTTTATGCCCAAGGCAAGGGTTTGGACGGGCAAGGGGTAAGACTCGGATAAGAGAGCGAAGGCTGGGAGGTTGCGACACAGTGTTAGGCCTAGGCTCATGCTCAGGGTGCAGAGGTTCAGAGGGAGGTGCAGAGGTTCAGGTTTCAGGTACCAACATAGTGGTTGGGGTTCAGGTAGAGGTTCATGTTCAGGGTGCACCCACACACAGTGGTTAAGATCAGGTCAGACCAGGTCATACCAAGTCGGGCACCCAGCTCTACCCTGCCTGCCTCGACTCCTGCCCCATTCCTCTCACCACTCCTCTCCCCTCCCACCTTCCTCCCCTTCCTCCCTTCCCACCCTCCTCCTAACGCTTTTCCCTCCCACCCTCCTCCCCTGCCCCCCGGCCCTGACCCCACCAGCAGGAAGTAGTCCTCCACCGGGGAGGGCACCGCCAGTCCCAGGTTGTTGAGCTCAAACAGGCCCACCAGGGCGCCCCAGGTGTCCAGGGCCAGCAGGGAGGGGAAGGCGGCGGCCACGCCTGGCAGTGCGGCCACCAGCAGCTGCAGCGAGTCAGCGGCCAGCGCCCTGCAGAAGGGCCCCACAGGCCAGCAGGGACGGGAGGGGGAAGGGGAGGGGGAGGGGGTGAAGGAGGAGCTGGGGAGGAGGTGGCAGGTCCTGCTGGCCCCTCATCCTCCCTCACTCAGCAGCCTACCACCAGCTCGGCTGAGCACTGGCTAAGAGGACAAGCCACCTGGCCTACCTCCCTGCTGCTAACCATTCACCCTTGCGAGCAACCCTCCCAGCCATGCCCCCAGTGCTCACCTCCTGTACACTACCCAGGGGCCTCAGGCAAACCCCTAAGGCAGACCACCCTCATTCCAGCCCAGCTGCCGCGAACTGTTTTTGTGCCCTTCCACTCAGCCTGCATGGGCTGCCATGCCCTCCTGGCATCTTGCCTGGTGCGGTCCAGTCCACTGGGGGGCACCTGGCCCAGGCTGTGCAGTAGACTGGCCAGCCAAGCACTGCCCAACATGGGTGGCCTGCCCTCAGCCCTCAGCCCTGAAACCCTCGACCCCATACACCCTCACTTCTGAGCCCTGCGCCCTGGTGGCCCGCACCTCAGCTCCTCCCTGAAGGCTGCCTCGTCCTGCACATCCTCAGGCACCGCCACCGCTTCCCACCAGGCAGCCTTCCAGCCCACCCCAAGGGGCAGCCATGCCTGGGCCAGTGCAGCTGCAGCCAGCGGCAAGGGGCGGCGGCGGGAGGGGTGGGGGTAGTGGGCAGAAGCAGCGAGGCAGCACAGCTGGCCATGGGCTGGCTGGCCCAAGCTGACGTGCCAGCCTGGCAGGCGGGTGGGGCAGGCAGGCAGGCAGGCAGGCCGTGTGCAGGAGTGTGGTACTCCATGCAAAGCGGGTATGGAGCGGGTATGGAGCAGGGGTGGGGACAACGCCAACGACAGGGTAGGATGGAGGGTTGGGGCATCATTCAGCAGCCCCGAGGGCTGTCACCCAGCACCACGTCTACAAGCACATAGCCGGTAGTTCTGAAGGTCCAGCAGCAGCACTGGGCAGCAACGGAAGCTGCAGAGGGCAGCAGCAGCAGCGGCAGCGGCAGCAGCAGCAGCAGCAGCAGCGGGGCGGCTCTGACAATAGCAGAGCTGGAGGCCACCTACCATTCCTCCCACCCTCCCACTCCTCTCCCTCCCCCTTCCCCTCCCCATTTGCTGCGCACCTGACCTTGCGAGGAGAGTTCAGGGCAGGCCTCTTGTGACGCCAGCTGCTCCCCCTGCTCCTGCCCTGTCCCCTGATGCAGCTGCGCCCTTTGCTGCTGCTGCTGCCCGTGCTGCTCCAGTAGGCGTCTGGCAGCAAGCGCTGTTTGCACCACTGCCTTGGCTGCCAGGAGGAAGATGTCATTGGTGGCGGCGGCATGGGCGGCGAAGGCAGGCAGGGCGGAGCGCACCACTGCCAGCCCCATCACCTCCTCCTCAACACTAGGGGCAGGAGGAGGGTTCAGGGGAGCAGGAGGGCTGGAGGCAGCATGATCATGGGAGCTATAGCCCTTGCCAAGGCCACGGCTAGGGCTGGGACACGCTGCTGCTGAGCAGCTGGGGCCAGGACCAGAAGCTGCCAAGCAGCTGGGGGCAGAAGCTGCTGAGCAGAAGGTGCCAGGGGCAGGCGGCCCTGCTGGGCACAGCATGCAGTGCTGTACCTGCCAGGCTGCTGCTTCACAGCCAGCGCTGCAAAACACCTCCCCACAACATCGCCGGCAGGCCACCTGGGCGCACCACACCACACCACACCACATCACACCATATCCCGTTTTGCCCCAACCCACACCCAACCACACCCCACACCAGCCCTGCCTAACCCGTTGGGACCAGTCGCTGTCTCACCGCACCAGGGTCAAGTCAGGCCAGCCAGGCCCGCACGAGCCAGTGTAGCCCATCTGGGTACAGACTGACACCAAAGCCTGGGTGGTAGGGGTGTAGCGGTGGTGAGGGCCACAGGCCTTGGCCTATTGTAGCTTCAACGTGCCCCCCTGTCCTGTGTGCTGCTGGATTCAGTGGACTCACTGGAAGGTACTGGATGTGAGAGGCCTGGTACCGCAGCCTTTGGAGTTTCAGCGTGCCCCTGTCCTAGGTGCCGCTCGACCTCTACTACTGGACTCGACCTGCCTGATGAGCATCCCTCACACGCAAGGGCCCCACCAGCCACCCACAGCCCTGCCTGTCCCGTCCCCCCACAGACCCCTCCTGCCTGGGTGGGCACTTGTCAGGGGTCCGTTGACCACGTTGAGGCAGGCCAGTAGGCTGGCTGGGCTACGGGGCCTACTGCCTACCCTTCCTCCTGGCACCCATATCCCTGGCTTTCCTGGCCCCCCCCCAGCCCCTTGTGGTCCCCTGGTGGGCGCTCACAGGGGTTGGCAGCGTGAATGTGTCGGAGAGGGGGAGCCGCAGGGCGCCATGGCTGAGGGCCACCACCTCCTCGGGTCGCACGTGAGCGAGCAGCTGAGACCAGGGCAGCAGGGGCAGCAGGGGCAGCAGGGGCAGCAGGGGCAGCAGGGGCGGCGGCAAGGGCAGGTGTAGGGGCAGCAACAGGGGCGGGGATGTGAGGGAGGATGTGGGAGGGGGAGGGGGCTGAGCAAGGCATGACCATCGGGGACCAGGCAGGCGGGGCTGGCTGGATGAGGCGCCATGACAGGTACATCACAAGAGGAGCAGGCAGACGCTGAGCAAGGCGACGCTGAGCGGCGGAGGTCTGCAGCCTGTGCCTGGTGCTGTGATGGCCGGCTGCTGTGCTGTTTGAGCTGCTGTGAAGCCGGGCGCCTGGCCTGGTGGGGGTCCCCTGGGTGGGATGCCATGAGAGGTGCGAAGGATGATGCCATGAGAGGTGTGAGGTGTGAGCGTGATGCCATGCGAGGTGTGAGGTGTGACCATGAGGGCATGAGAGGTGTGAGGTGTGAGCGTGAGGCCATGACAAGTGTGAGGTGTGTGGCCATGAGAGGTGTGAGGTGTTGAGGGGCGGTGCCGTGCGCAGTGCCACTCCAGGCGTGATAGGATCAGCTGAGGGGGTCGTCACGGGCAGGACTTCCTCGCCCTGCACCTCCCCCACCCCCCCGCGCCTCCCCACCCTCCCCACCCCCTGCTGCCATGCCCCCCCCTGCAGCCCAGGCCCACGCCCCGCCCCTTGATGTCCCCCCATGGCAGCTCAGCACAAGGCCACAGCTCTGGCCCTGCCTGGGTCAGGGCTGCTGAGGGGGGTGTTGGGCCACATGTGCCTGCTCTTGCGACATGGGGCCCCAGGGGCTGAAGGGGCCCCATGGGGTTAAGCAGCTGGGGCGGCAGGGTGGGCCTGGCAGGGGGGGGCAGCAGCAGGGGGTGGGAAGGGGGAGGAGAGGAGGGGGGGAGGGGGAGGGAGCAGGGGAGGGAGTTTGTGCCTCAGACCTTTTACTTTTACCATCATTTCCTTGCAGCCGGGCGGGGCAGGGGCAGGGCAGGGCAGGGCAGGGCGGGGGAGGGCAGGCAGGCAGGCATGGCAGGGGGCTGTCTGGCCTGCGGTTCCCAGGCGGCAGGCTGCGTGACCACAATGAATGAGTGACACGGCTGAGGGCAGGGCAGGCTGCTGGCTCACACCTAACGAAGGGTGGAGGTGGGGTGAGGTCAGGCAGTGGGGCAGACAGAGCAGGCCAGGCAGGGGCGCTGGCAATGACGTCACCGGCAGTGACAGTGCCAGCAGGCTCGCTGTGTGTGGCGCACATGTGGCACAGCAGGAGGGCGCGGCGGACATGCAGCCTGCAGCCTGCGACATATGCGCAACGCAGTGCGAAGGGCAGGGGGGGTCAGGGGGAGGCAGGGGGAGGCAGGGGGCGGAGGCTGCCTGGGCCAACCTGTGGTTATAGCGCAGCCAGCAGCCATGTGTCAGGCAGGGAAGGCCACTTGTGGTCACTAGGCGTGGCTGGGCAGGGGCAGGGAGACGTGTGGGCTGATGGGGTAGGGGAGGGGAGGTGTGGGTGAGGACGTCAGGACATCAGCTACAGGGGCCTCCGCGGGGGTCCAGCCAGCAGCCTCAAGGCTCAGGGCAGGAACCACCGCACCCACCAAACGCACACGCTCTGCCATTTCCTCATCCACCTCCACCTCCTCCTCCTCCTCCTCCACCTCCTGCTGCTGCTGCTGCTGCTCGTTGCTGCTCCTCCTGTGCATCTTGTACAGCGACTGCCTTGACCTTTAGACCTGTGGGGCACACAAAGAACGGCAGTGTGGGAGAGGAAGCACCAAAGAGGGCGTGCCCAGAGGCTGCCACTGCCCCTGCCCCTGCCACTGCCACTGCTCCTGCCCTCTAGCCCCCGCCCGCCCCCGCCCTCACTGGAACAGCCCTCCCTTGTTCACCATGTCCCTGCCTCCCACCACCCCTCACCTGGAGCAGTGCTGCAGGGTGGGGCTGCGCCTGGCTCTGGGCTGTCGCTGCTCACGCCCAGGCCTCCAGGTAGGGCAGCGCCTGGCTGTGGTCCCAGCTGGGCACACACTGGCAGCAGCAGCCTTGCAATCTGCTGCTCCACGCTGCCTGCATGGCATGGGAGAGCTGGTCAGGCAGGACAGGGGCAGGGGAGGCAACCAGGTGGGCTGGGACATGAGGGACAGCCATCGCATCAGCGGACCATCCGACTGAGCAGCAGGCAGGCAGGGGCCACTGGGACATGGGTCTCAGCCACAGCCAGTCTCCCCTGATCTCTTACCCAGGTGGCGGAAGCAATGGCTGCAAACCAGCACCGCAGGGCGGTTGGCCACGTGCTGCATGGCCACCTGCATCGTGGGCAGTCAAGCTGCATGGGGCCGCATGGGGTTGCATGGAGTCAACCACTATATATTCTCCATTGTCTCCACCAGTCAGCACCCTTCGCGTAATGTTGCATAACTGACATTGAAAGCATGTTTCTGGGGATAGGGTTGTGTAATCAAGCGGGCTGTTGCGTTGCATAGCCTTGGCTGTTTTGTTTCCAAAAGACCCAGAAAACGCGGTGCGGTACTGTTGACAATGGCTCCCCTAATCCCCCATTGTCGTATCGTTAAACGTATGCGCGTGGCCAGCCAGGCGGTGGGTTAGGATGCTGCATACTGAACACCAGCTTGGCTGTTGTGAATGAAGAATAACTGGCCCCCACCCCTAACCCTGCCCTTGTCACCCTTGTTGGCAATGTGAGGTCACACAACATGAAGGGAAACAAACTGCCCAGCTGATCAGAGCCAAACCAAAACTGGGCTGGAGCCCTCTTGACAGCCCTGCGG
>JASKMD010000014.1:6764473-6766973 GCA_030144725.1 Haematococcus lacustris | reverse complement strand
CTCGCCGCAGAGCGGGCACCGATCGTCCGCGGTCTTCCCCCAGCGCATCGCCAATTTCTGGTTGTAGAGCCCGCCAGTGCGGTAGAGCAGTGCTGTTCTTTGGGCAGCGGTCGGGATGCCCGGGTCGAGCATTACTCTTTCACATGACCCTTTGGCGGCGACCCTGGCGATGTCTTGGGACATCTGGTAGTAGATGCTATCTTGGTTTGCGAGTCCCAGTTTGTGTTTGGCGCGCATATGTGTGCGTACGCTGTGTCGGCAGTCCGGTAGCGGTATGGTGGTGCCAGTTTCGGTGGTTGCGCTCAGCCAGGTCTGTTGTTCGGTGTGCTCGTGCGGGGCCTGAGTGTGGGCCTGCTCAGGGTACATAGCCGCGTGTTTGGCCAGGGTGTCTGCCGCTTCATTTCCGATGATGCCGGAATGTGCCCGGACTTTTCGTAGGTGTATAGTGTCGCGGCTGTTCATGATCAGGGTGGCGATGTCGGCCAATATGTCCCTGTGAGGATGTGTGCGGAGCGACATTGGGTTGGCCAGTGCTCTCCGTATTTGGTATATGGAGCAGAGGCTGTCAGTGGCGATGTGGGTTGCTCCCGATTTGATGGCCGCGTGGATAGCTGCGAGCTCTGCTCTGTTTATGGTGCTGTGGTCGGGTAGGGCAATGGTGAGCCGCTTGTCATTCACCGGTGTGTACACTCCCGCTCCCACTTTCCGCGACGGGGCGCGATCCGTTCCTTGCATGCAGCTGCCATCTGTGTACGTGACAGTCCTCCAGTTGGGGATGACCATACTTGATGTTGTGCAGAACGGGGGTGCGATCTGGTTGGGTTGGCGCATGTGCCCCGTGGCGGGGAGCTCGCGGTCTGCCGGGAGGTGCGTGTGCTTGTAGTGCCCGCTGGGCAGTTGGGTGGACTGGACGTGTTTCGAGGGTTGGTTGTGTTTAGGGTGCCGTTCGGGTCTGGGGTGTAGCGCCGTGGCTGTGTTGGCCAGCCAGCCCTGTGGATTCCCTTTTGTGACGAGTTGTTGCCCTGCCTTGTTCCAAACGATGTAGGTGAGCAGCGTGGCGTGTTTGCATGACTTGGTAGCTGCCTTTGATTTGTCAAGGGGGATGGTGGCCAGGTGCTGACAGTACTCCGGGTAGCTTTTGAGCATGGCTATGTGTTTAGGATATGAGATGCCTTTCTTTCCTGGGATGAGCAGGATAGTGGCCGTGGCCTCCTCCATTGTGGCAGAGTGTATTGCATGTTTGATGCATTTTAGGGCCAGGGCATCCTCAGCTGGGACGTTCCATGTAGAGAGCCCTGTGTGTCTCACGAGGAGGCAGTTGTGGTGTGCCCCATAGGCTGTGTCGTTGATGTCTGGGCTCCAGTAGGTAGTGGTCTCAGCCCTGACCGTGAGTGGATTGGCCCATCTCTGGACGGTGCTGGGAAAGTATTGTGTGTTGTAGAGGGTGGTGATGGCCTTGTTTTGTGCTGCTAAAAGTGGCTGGGGGGTGCTTTGTGTATTATTTCTACGTAGGAGAGCTGCTAGCTCCATGGCTGGGTCCCGTGGGTGTGGTGTGTGCTGCAGCCATGTGGTTAGATTTTGGTAAGTGGTCTTGTTGATCAGGCCCACTGTGCGCCCCGCCGCATCATGGGCTACTACGTGTTCAATGAGGCTGTGTTGGGGCAGGTTGGGTCCTTGGCTCCCTCCACACATAGCTTGGGTGGTGATGTGGGAGTGATTCTGGAGTGTGATTTCACACCTTCCCGTCCCGACGATGTCTGTTTGCGGGTTAACCGGTGAGGTGTGGAATGTTGCTCTGGAGTGCAGGTCGGTGCAGCGGGGTATCCAGGTGTGGGGGTCGGGCAGACCCTGCCGGGTATGCTCTGGGAGGGCCGCGTCGGGTGGTCGGCGTCTCGCCTCTTGTCTCTTACTATTGTCCGCGTCGTACTCATTCTTCTTATCGGTGTAGTCGATATGTGCTAGAATTAGCGGCTTAGGTTCAGCTGTGGGGTGCCAGTGGGCCTTTATTAGGTCCGTCTCCACTGACTTTCGCATGGCAGTTTTAAGGTCGTCTTCGCCGTGTGCGCAGACTGGGCAGAGCCAGTGGTCATCCCTCGCTTGCCCCGCTAGGCCTGTCTTGGCTAGGCAGGCCGGGTGGTAGGCTCTCATGCAGTTGTTGCACATGGGGCTGTCCTCTTTGGGTTCCCAACATAGTTCGCATGTGCAAACAAGTTCTGCATTTGCTCTGCAGATGTCTTCTGTGTGGGCGGGCGTGTAGCCTTCCTTCTTGTACATTTGGAGAGCCCATTTCTCTATGATGGTGGGCTTCCAGTGGACGTTGTAATAGCTTTCTTGGTTGTTGCCGTTCCAGTGCCATCCGTCAATGGCCGTGATGGACTCTTGGTGGTCATACATGGCTCCTAGCATGATCCCTAGCTGCTCGGCTTTGTGTTGGCGTACAGTATCGGCTTTCCATGTACTGAGATTGGCCAGGGTCATGATGGGTATGTGTGTCACTACG